>APFE030467311.1:0-49117 GCA_000404065.3 Pinus taeda | reverse complement strand
AGTAGTACTTCATACACAGGTTTCAGATTTGCCAGAAGAAGTTCAGAGGTTGCTGTAGGATTTTGGAGACATTGTGGTAGATGATCTTCCAGATGAGTTGCCACCAAGGAGAGGTATTAGTCACTGCATTGACTTTATACCAGGGGCAAACCTGCCAAATAAAGAAGCTTACCGCATGAGTCCCAAGGACCATGAAGAAATTAGGAAACAGGTCCAGGAGTTGTTGGACAAAGGTTTGATCTGAGAGAGCATGAGCCCATGCGCAGTACCAACTGTTTTGGCTCCAAAGAAAGGAGGGGAGTGGAGAATGTGTACAGATTCCAGGGCTATTAACAAAATTACTGTTAGGTACAGGTTTCCCTTACCTAGGATGGACGATATGATGGATTGTTTGAGTGGAGCGGCTTATTTTTCGAAGATTGACCTAAAAAGTGGATATCACCAGATCCGGATTCGAGAGGGAGATGAATGGAAGACCGCTTTCAAGACGAACGAAGGCTTATATGAGTAGCTGGTGATGCCATTTGGTTTGAGCAACGCTCCCAGCACGTTCATGCGTCTGATGAATGAAGTGCTGAAGGAATTTAATGGTAAGTTCGTAATAGTTTACCTGGATGATATTCTGATTTTTAGTAAGACTAAAGAGGAACATTTCAGACATTTGCAGAGTGTGTTGAGGAAGTTACAGCAGAATAAGCTATTAATTAATCTGAAGAAGTGTACTTTTTTCCAGTGAGAATTAGTGTATTTGGGCTTTGTCATCGCAGAAAATGAACTAAAAATGGACCCAGAAAAGGTGACAGCTATAGTTAGCTGGCCTTCTCCGAAAAGTTTATTTGAAGTTTGAAGTTTCCATGGACTAGCCAGTTTTTACAGAAAGTTTATCAGAAATTTCAGCGAGATTTGTGCACCAATGTTGGATACGATCAAGAAGATAAATCAGCCATTTCACTGGACTGAAGCAGCAGAAAATAGTTTCCAGATCTTGAAAAAGAAGATTATTGAAAGACCAGTGTTAAGACTACCTGATTTCAAAAAACTTTTTCAAGTTCGTTGCGATGCGAGTGGTACGGCCATTGGGGCAGTCCTTAGTCAGGAGGACAGACCGGTTGCTTATTTCAGTGAAAAGCTAAATGAGAGCAGGCAGAAATACTCAACCTACGAAAAAGAGTTTTACGCCATTGTGCAAGCTTTGAAACATTGGCGACATTATTTGTTAGGTAACGAATTTGTTTTATTCTCTGATAATTCTACGTTACAGTATATTATGCAGCAGCATAAATTGAACCATAAGCATGCAGCTTGGGTTGAGTACTTGCAAAGTTTTACATTTGTACTAAGACACATTAGTGGGCAATCAAATAAGGTGGCAGATGCACTGAGCAGAAGAACGTTGCTTCTACAGGAAAGCACGATGCAGATTTTGGGCTTTGAACATTTAAAAGAGCTGTATCCGACCGACACCGAGTTTATGGAGGCCTATGAGGCTTGCCAAAACCCGCTGTTACGAAATAACATCATGTGGTTAGACTATAATCTACAGGAAGGATTGCTGTTTAAAGGAGGACAGTTATGTATTCCCAACTGTTCTATGCGGGAAAATATCATACAGGAAAAACACAGTGGAGGCTTGGCAGGACACTTTGGAATTGATAAAACAATTGCTCAGGTATAGCATTTCTATTTTTGGCCTAAGTTGTAGCGGGATGTGCAGAGGTATGTGACTAGGTGTAAAATTTGTCAATTGCAAAAGGTCACAGTCAGAACACTAGACTTTATATGCCATTTCCCATTCCTAGTCGACCATGGGATTCGGTTAGTATGGATTTTGTGCTGGGTTTGCCGAAGACACAACGAGGCTTTGATTCAGTAATGGTTGTGGTAGACCGATTTTCAAAGATGGCACACTTTGTACCATGCAGGAAAACCAGCGATGCTACTTACATAGCACATCTTTTCTTCACTGAAATTGTGCGGTTGCATGGACTTCCAAGATCCATTATCTCTGACAGAGATGTAAAGTTCACCGGTCATTTTTGGAGAACTCTGTGGAAGAAGTTGAATACACAGTTGCAGTTCAGCTTCGCTTATCATCCACAGATAGATGGTCAGACGGAGGTAGTAAACCGAAGTCTGGGAAATCTACTTTGAAGTTTAACAAGTGAAAATTCCCGGACTTGGGACCGTGTACTTGCTCAGGCGGAATTCGCATACAACGATTCCCCTAACCGCAGCACAGGTTACAGTCCGTTCCAGATTATGTACGGCATGCATCCGCGAGGAGTGCATGAGTTACGAGATTTGGGGAAACTTGAGAAACGAAGCGCTGATGGGGAAGATTTCGCCCAAGCAATGAGTAATTTACATGAACAGGTCAAATTGAAATTGCAGGACAGCAGTCAGAGGTATAAACAATGAGCTGATACAAACCGTCGGGAAGTTCAGTTCAACGTAGGGGATGAAGTCCTTGCGTACTTACGTAAGGAACGATTTCCAAAACGAGAGTACAACAAGCTGAAATTCAAGAAAATCGGGCCCTGTAAAATCATTCACAAATTTTCTGCAAACGCCTATGAGTTACAATTGCCACCAGGGATCGGTATTCCCCCTATTTTTAACGTGGCAGATCTGTTTCCTTATGTCACAGGTTTAGCAGATAATGCAGCAGCAGAGCCACCGCGGGACACCAATTGTGAAGGAGATTCGTGGACGAGACAGATGCCAATGGTACCACCTGTTGAGATCGAAGGGATTCTGGACACACAGGTAGCTAAGCACACACGCAGGAAGGAGTATTTGCGGTATCTGGTAAAATGGAAGAACCGTCCGATAGAGGACAGTTCGTGGCTTAACGTGACACAGATACAGAAAGCAGGCTATTCTGTCGACGACCTCATGGAGCGAAGCCATGAATTTTTGCCACCCCGGGAGCCTGATGCAGGAGCATCCAGTGTTGAGGAGACAGAAGGTGGTTGACGGTCTCATGGAAAGATAAGGACACATAATCATACTTGCATAGCTGGACAGGTGTTAGACTTGTCAGTTATTTTACTTTATTTATTTGTTTTATTTTTCAAAAGGTCGTTAGGACCAGGTCAATTAAAATTGTGAACTGTTATTTTTTAAATAGGAATTAGCATCAGAAAGTAGGTTGACAGTTAATTAGTGTCTTTATGAAATGTGTTAGTTAGAAATAGTTATAAACTGCTGGCCAGTTACCAATTCTATTGAGGCAGTTCTACTTGAGCAAAGAACAGTTATGCCTCAGGGGAATAAAAGGAAAAAGATAAGCATTGTAAACGATTCCTTAGACAGAGAAACAAAAAAGATACAGTCATTTCAAAGTAAACATTTTTATTTCATTTTCTCCATTGAATCACCATTGTAAAAACAATTTCATGCATCAATATATAATTTTGTGTGTAACTAAATTTGCGTTGGAGTAACAGGACAGAGAGAATTAACGAGAAGAGCAGAATGTAGATACATAATTAGTCACTTCCAGACAGAGGAGAATGAACAATTTCAAGTGCATACAAACTACAGACAGAGAGAGTTAACGAGAAGTGCAGAGAGCAGGCATATAAATATTTCTTCCAGACAGAGAAGAACGAGAGACTGCGCACGTAAACAAACTTCAGGTAACCGATAAAACCCTCACATTATTATGAATAAAGCAATGCTGGAGTGAAATCAAATAAACTGTATCATTTCATTATCAGTTACAAATTATACACAGTCCAGGTGTCTCACGGCCCTTTCGAGACACAAAACACATTCAACAGAACCCGAAACATAGTTTCGAATAAATGTATGATACAACCAGACAGGATAACCAAAATTATTACAGCAAGAGAACACCAACGGAGTCGGCGAACCAGGGTTTCAGATAACCTGAGAGTTCCTAATGACCAAACATTCATACTACAGGACGAGGGTTTGAAGTAATCAAATAGCATCTGATAGAACTAAGCAAACATAAAATTTACAGGACCAGGGTTCGAAGCACGCTATTAATCACCTACAGGATAGGGGTTTCAAACAACCCAGAAACCACATTGCAGAAGGAAGACTTCAATAACAAGACCAACGTGCCAGAAGACCGGAGAGTTACACAAACCAAGAGGCCATTAAATTCATCGCTCAGGCGACAGACTAACGACCAAAACGAAACCTCAAAAACCTCTATAGAAACTGATATGGTAAGACCCTACCCGGAATAAAGAATTGGAGGGCTTGAATGACTGTCAGAGGTCGTGGAGGACGCTAAACCACAGACCAACGGTAACGAGCCACCTGCAAACAAAATGAGGACGGATTAGCAGCGTTTACAACCTGAATAACCATTAAAGAAAAACAACAAGCGAATGCTACCAGAAGTGTAGAAGCTCACCTGAAACTGAGGAGGCCGAGTCGAACATCGAAATAACCAATAAACCCCTGAAGACACGGAGCGAGGGTGTCAGGGTGTGAAAAAGAAGCGACAGAGAAGTTTATCTGGGAACCAAAATTTACCTTGACAGTGGAACTGGAGCGTGAATGTTCGGTGGAAACCCTGTCATGAAACAACCCATCAATTAGTCAACCAGGAACGATATGTAAACGAAAGAACCCGCCTAACAAACCTCAAATCAACATATTAACACTGTGCAGAGCGGAAGGTGTCTCTATAGGCGCTGCAACCCTACCTCCATAACAACATAGGACTGAAGGCATCCATTGAACCAGTGTGAAACCAGGGCGGTGGAGAAGTAAGTGTTCCCACAGAGTAGAGCAACATTCGGCGCAGCGGAGGAGTGTCAAATGGCAAAAGAGAGGGACGGGTTTGACAAAAGGTAAGCCCGTACGAAAGGAACCGGCAGGTGGAAACCCTAACCGGCATACTCGGTTAAACATCCCCATAAAATATCTGATAAACGTATGCATCATATTAAAGTCAACAGTTAATACATACAGGACGCGAGTCTTGTCACTTTAGGTTACCTTGGGAACGGCGGGAGGCCATCACGTAATTAGCTTTCAGAGAATATATTCAGAAGGGAAAAAACCAAGACAAATTGTCTTACTGTTGTCTTGCTGTATTGAAAACCTACCTCTCACACACAAAGGGACTGCAATCCTACAGATACTATACATCGTTGAATGGAAAGAGTATAATCGCGCTGGGGTATCGTTGCACTGCGGAAACATTTTTGAAGAGTCTAGGAGAGAGGAATATGTCACTGATTTAAACAAATAAGGAGATCATGTGATCATTTCTGGTTCGCAGTACCCAAATGGAGTCAGGCAGCAGGAGATATTTTCTCATTTGCCCTTGTGACTTTTGTGATCGGCGAACTTTAGGTCCAGATCAGATCTTGATTGGACGGCTCCATATCCAACTTTTCCGACTACCATATTCTGACAGATACTTGCATCTACCAGAACTCCTTTAAGAGGAGAAGATTCTGTGAGATCCACGTCACAAGAGAAGCAGTGAAGTCATTCTCATAACTCGGCATAAACCGCAGAAAATAGAAATACAGTTAGCAGAGAAGCGTGAATCGCCTCATAACTCGGCATAAACTGGAGAAAAGAAAAAGCGAATTGCTAAGGCCAAGAGCAAGGCATCTGGATACCAGAAACTCCTTGCTTCGAGGTTGAAGGAGCAGCGTGATCGCAGGAGTGAGAGTTTGGAAAAAAAGGAGAGCATCCGGTGTTTGAACTGGATCAAAACCATCAGTTGCTTAGTTTTATGTGTTTTTATCTATTTATGTGAGGTGAACTGCCTTGCTTTGTATGGCATTGTACTGAGTGCAATTTTAAAAACGGCCAGCAATGATTTGCTTATTGAGTATTGTTTGAAAATATGTAGTCTTGGCATATTTTGATGAAGGCTCAAACTAGAGGATTTTGAATATATGTTAGAAATTGTAATTGAAAAGCATTTTTTTGCAGCTTTGACCAAAAGCAAAGTACTTTTTATTTTTAAATAATGATTTCAGAACTTTGCACTAAAGCCTCCTCGAAGCTCAAACAAATCACCGTTTACTCCAGCCAGCAGACAGGGTGAACAGGTGTAAAGCAAAAATCGATAGCTCCTCCAAAGTAATAACTCCTCGAACAACATCAACAAGTGTAAAACAAAATTTGATAGCTCCTCCAAAGTAATAACTCCTCGAAAATGTCTTTCTTCTTGCTGTCTGGTGTAATCAAATTTCTAAATTTTTGGAGTAATAAAGGGATTTTAATTGTAATTTTCCAAGGGATAAGTGTAACTCAAAGTAATTTTACTTTGAGGGGTAGCTTTTTTTTTATCAATTTTTGCAAGAGAATCATTGTAAAAATCAAAATTTGAAAATTATCTTGTAATTTTTTGAGAAATTGACTAGAGCCAAGTGCAAAGCTTAGTGATTTTTCTCCTGTTTCAACGACTATATGAAGATCAAGGCCAAGCCCCAATAGATCGTGTTTCTGTTGCTTGTTGTATTGCTCATCTTGACATTTTTTTTTAATTCTTGGTGCGAAGCTTCAACACTACAATGTCCAAGTTAATTAATTTGTTCTCTGATTCTCACAAACTTGAATATACAAAACCCTATAAAACATGGCATCATGTCATTGAAAGCACTCTTATTTATAATGAATTGTAGCATGAAATATGTGATGGAGATATTAAGCCAAATAAACCCACAGATGTAGTTGCATTAGCAAAATGAGAAGTTAGGAATGCTAAAGCATTAGCTCTCATTAAACCTTCTGTCAAAATGATGAAATGTATGTCCATATAGAAAATGCTACAGATACATGGTCGGCTTTGAGAACTTTTAAAGACCTCTTTGATACTCAACCTGAATCAAAGAAAGTTGATCTCTAATTAAAATTGTTACAACAAAAATTAACTGAAGGAGGTGATGTTCTTGAATATATCTTAAGACTTAAGAATATTAGGCAGGAAATAATTAATGCTCGTTTTCCATCAATAGATGATAGCTTTATGGTCACAATTGTAATTGTTGGACTTCCTTCTTCCTACACTCATTTTTTGGAGACTCTACAATTAACTTGGAAATTAGAGAAACTAAAGTTTGATGATCTTTGCGAAATGTTGACCCAACATGATATAACCTTTGGAAAGAAGAAGAAAGTTGGTAAAGATGTCTTTTTCACAGAGGCCAGCACTAGTAAATCATCAGCTGACAATTCTCAAGGCAGAGACAAAGGGAATTTCAATCAGAATCAAGCAGCACATAATGTACAAAGTCGAGGTCGAAGCCAAAGCAGAGGAAACAAATTTAATAGAGACAACAGTTCAGGAAGGGATAATTTTAAAGGTAGAGGAAACAACCAAAGAAGAGGCTATTTTCAAGGACAAGGAAATAATAATCAAGGTAGAGGACAACCTCAAAATCAAAGTCAAAGCATAGGTAGAGGACAATCTTCAGGAAGAGGAAGAGACTTAAGTCAAATTGTGTGTCGAAGATGCAACAAAGTTGGACATGATGTTGAAGATTGTCGAACTTCTCTTAATAAAATTCCTAGGTTTCATCAACACTCAACACAATTTGCAAATGATCAAGAAGATGATAACTCAGAATATGTTTTTACTTCCTCGCCGACATTACAACTTTCATCCCATTTTAGAAGTAATTATGAAGACACCTGGATCTTGGATTCAGAGGCAACTCAGCATATGACTTGTCGATGTGATTTTTTTTAGAATTTTCAAGATTGCCAACTAAATTAAAATTTTCTTGCAGACAATACAAAACATTCTCCTTATGGAAAAGGAGCAGTTAAAGTTTTTCTCCCTGACATTGGAGAACAAATGATTTCCAATGTATGGTATGTACCAACTTTTAAAAACATTTGCTCTCTTTACTTACGATTTGACAAGCACCACATCAGGTAATTATGGAAGATGGCTTAGGAAAGATTAATTCAATCAAATAGAGCTTGAAAACTGTCATGACAGGTTGTAAACGTGGAAAATTGTTACTGGTGAAAGGGACAGTTATTTCAAGGCATTTTGATTTTGTAGGGGCAATGACTATAAGTATTTCAACTGTACGATTATGGCGTGTAAGATATGGACATTTAAATTTTGAGAGTCTTTCTCAATTGCAGAAACAAGGGATGGTTAAGGGACTGCCAACTTTCAAAAAGGAAAATGCAAAATGTGAAGCTTGCATTTATGGCAAACAAAGTCGAGAAATTTTTCCAACAAGTTCATGGCGTGCAAACAAGCGGCTACAACTAGTTCACAGTGATGTTTGTGGACCACTACAAACTTCCTTTGGTGGTTGCAAATATTTATTATTATTCATTGATGATTTCAACAGAATGACTTGGGTTTACTTATTGAAGAACAAGTTAGAAACATTTGAGAAGTTTAAAATTTTTCGCCAACTTGTTGAAAATGAAGTCAAAGAAAAGATAGGTACTCTCAGGACAGATAATGGGGGAGAATTCACTTCAAATGAATTCAAAACTTATTGCAGTGAAAATGGCATAAGATGACATCTTACAAATGTTTACACTCCACAACAAAATGGAGTAGTCAAAAGAATGAATCGCACTTTGTTAAGAATGGCACAATCCATGTTAACTTTCAAGATGTTAAGTCCAACATATTAGGCAGAAGCAATACATACAATTGTCTACTTAAGAAACATGTCACCAACTGTTTCTTTAGACGGAATCACACCTTATGAAGCTTGGTTTGGTTTCAAACCTCAAGTTAAACATCTTCGAGTTTGATCAATATGTTATGCCTTAGTTCCGAAAGAAAAACAAACTAAGCTTGACTCAAGAAGTTTGAAATGCACAATGATTGACTATTCTGATGAGAAGAAAGGGTATCCTCTTTTGACCAATGGAAAATTCATTATGAGCAAAGATGTTATTTTTTATGAAACAGAGAGTAAGAGTGTTGAAGAAATTGAAAGACTTCTTCAAAAGTTAAAAACTAAAGGCAGTCGAAGAAAAGGAAATACACAAAGTCAACCAAATTCACCAAATTGGTATGAACTTGATTTTTGTTCATCTGAAGATGATTCATCAAGTCCATCTACTTCAACAACACCATCTGGATCTACTAGCAGCTCATCCGCATCTCCAAGCAGCAGCAGTTCTTTTGACAGTGATTCACCACCGCCAGAACAAACATCAGTTTGTATTAATCCTCTTTACGATGATGGAGACTTTCCAGAATCTCAAACAACTGACCATCAACTACCAAAATGGGTAGTTCAACTTTTGAAAGATGTAAATCCTCATGAGCAGAATAAAACAGGCACCAGAAGGTCACATAAAAGTGAAGGCAATTTTCCCTTGATAGCAAATGATTTTACTGAACCTTCCACATATAAAGAAGCAGTAAAACATAAAGAATGGCAACATGCTATGGTTGAAGAATATCAAGCAATAATTGAAAACAACACTAGGAAACTTGTTGATTGTCCACAAAACGTTAAACCCATAGGATGAAAATGGGTTTACAGAATCAAGTATAATCATAAGGGAGAACTTGAAAAGTTTAAAGCACAACTTGTCGTAAAAGGTTTTGCGCAGCAAGATGGCATTGATTATGAGGAAAATTTTGCTCCTACTGCTAAATGGAACACCATCCGATTAACACTTGCATTGGCCGCTTAGAAAGGATGGAAAGTTCATCAAATGAATGTGAAAAGTGCTTTGTGAAAAGTGCTTTTCTCAACAGGGATTTACAGTAAGAAGTGCATATGACACAACCACCAGGTTTTGAAATTGAAGGGCATGAACATAAAGTCTGCAAATTGATCAAGGCCTTATATGGATTAAAACAAGCTCCCCGAGCTTGGTATGCAAAAATGGATGAATACCTTAAGAAAGTTGGTTTTCAACGAAGTGAATCTGATGATACTTTATATGTGTGACAATAGGAAAAACACCTGACAATTCTTTTTATGTATGTAGATGATTTGATCATTACTGGCAACCATGATGATCATATTACACAGGTGAAATAGGAGTTACATGTAGGTTTTAAGATGATAGATTTGGGATTACTTCAATACTATCTTGGAGTTGAAGTCTTCTAATGTCCACATCATATTTTCATTTCTTAGAGTAAGTATGCAACAAAGGTTCTTCAATGATTTGCCATGCAGGATTGCAAGCCCGTTCTTACCCCCATGGAGCAAAACTTGAAACTTTCAAAATTTGAAGGGGGGAAGGATGGACAATACTACTTACAGACATTTGATTGGCAACTTGATTTATTTGACAAATACTCACACTGATATATTTTATGTAGTCAATATTCTTTCACGTTTTATGCAAGAACCACGAGACAACCACTAGAATGCAACCAAAAGAGTTCTTCGATATATCCAAGGAACAAAATATTTTGGTCTTCTTTACACAAAGACTAATAACTTTGTACTTGGTGGATATTCTGATGTCGACTTTGCTAGAAGTATTGATGATCGGGCATCAACATCAAGTTACTTAATGAACATGGGGTCAGCAGCAGTATCTTGGAGTTGTAAGAAACAAGCTACAGTGGCCACTTCTTCAGCAGAAGTAGAGTACATTTCAGCATAGGAAGCATCATGTGAAATTGTTTGGTTGTGCAGAATTTTGCAGGACTTGGGCATTTCTGAGGCAGAAGCTACATCATTATTCATTGACAGCCAGTCAACCATCAAAATTGCCAAGAACCCAGTTTTTCATTCAAAGACAAAGCATGTGGACACCAAGTATCATCATATCAGATCTCTCATTGCCAAAGATGTCCTCAATCCAGTTTATTGTCCTTCTGAAGATCAGATCTCCGACATTTTCACGAAACCACTTGGCAAAATAAAATTTACTAAGTTCACAGTTGAACTTGGTATGTGTTGTAATGTATCTTTGGATCATGGGGGGAATGTTAGATGATCCAAAAATAAAATATTATCATAGGTTATAAAGTTGGAATAAAGTAATTATTAATTCAATATATTAAATTAATAATTATTATTCTAGAATATTTAATTGTTGAATGGAGGCATTTAGAATTAGTATATTGTTGTAACAAGATATGACTCTCCAAATGTGTCGTATCTTAAGCTCTATTTTAGGAGATTTGTTAGCTAGTTGTTTTGAATAGCATTTATTGTAAATGGACACTTGTTATTTAATAATTGATCCATAATTAGAGGTACTTAGGACATTGAGTTTATAAATAGCTCGTTGCAAGAGTGTTTGGTTGTTGGGGTGTAAACTCTTGCAAAATCAAATATGTAATTGT
This sequence comes from Pinus taeda, assembly GCA_000404065.3. Taxonomy (NCBI): domain Eukaryota; kingdom Viridiplantae; phylum Streptophyta; class Pinopsida; order Pinales; family Pinaceae; genus Pinus; species Pinus taeda. The sequence continues at coordinate 37,863 of APFE030467311.1, read as the reverse complement.
TTTTTTTCTGATTAATAAAATTACGTGTATGAGGACACTTCCGCCATTAGCGATAAGTAGGTAGGTGGATTAAAGAGTGATTAAGAAATTTTCTGATCAATATGTTTTGATAAGATGATAAAGTGAAAAATAAGAAATGAGGTTATAATTTTGTTTAGAAAATAATAGAATTTTTTTTAAGATTTGGAAAAACATTTGGCAGAAATTGTGAGTTATTTGAGTTATAGTTATCAAACTTCAAAATTTTGGCTATTACAAAGTTTTTTATGGTGCTAATCTATTTCCACTATCAAAATTTTTTTTTTTTTTGAAAAAAAACTAGCTAAAATTAACACTCTAGATAAAATTGTGACCAACAATACCCTATATTATTTGTCATGTTTTTTCTAAGCGTTAACATTCAATGTATTTGAACTCGTTCAAAATAAAACATTAAATCCATAAAAATGGATCTGGAATTTAGATTTAGCTATTGACAATTTAGGTGTAGTATGATTAATAAAGTAAATGCCTTTATTTTAATAAAATATAAATACATTTTTGAGTGAGAAATCTAACATTTAACTAAATTTATAACTTTTTATTATCTGAAATATTTTTAAATATATAAATAATCATTCACCTAAAAAATATTCAAATTTTACGAATTAAATAACTTAATCTATATCTTCCTCACCCAAAAAATATAGACTATTTGTTTTATTAATTAAACTATGCTAGAGGAGGTTTTGGCTCTGTAATTTGAACTAGGGTTTTGCATTAGGGTTTTGTCATTGGTCACCATGGCGGGGCGCAGAGGAGAAAGCACTGCTCCCTCCTACGGTTAAGTGGTTGTGAACAGAAGCAAGGGAGCTGGACCGCAGCGCTTCAAGAAACCAACGAAGGTGGCAACAGAGGCTATGAATACAGAAAAATTGGAAAATATCATACCTCATGGACAGGAAGAGAATCATGAGGAAGCTAGTAAGGAGAAGAGGACAGAGGTTAGCAGTCAGAAAGTTGCTCCTATGAGTACAACAGGGGTCTGTAAACCCAAGTCGACCATTATTTCTCAGGTCATTTTAAGTGACCCGGTGCTACAAGTGCATAGAAATCACATCAAGGAATATGCGGTTATATGCAAATTTATGGGGATTTGGCCAACAGAGAAGGCTTTGCAAGCATGGATAAGGAACCACTCAAAACCGAAGGGGGAAATCAACCTTCACCTTGGGTCCAAGGGCTTCTTCATGGCGGTGTTCACAAGCTTAGAGGATAAAGACAGAGTATTCGAGGGAGGACCCTATTTTTACGCTTCTACAGGCCTTTACATGCAACCATGGGTGATGAACTTTGTCCCAGAATGAGAAAATTTCACATCGGTACCGATATGGGTAAGACTCTACTCCCTTCCTTTACATTATTGACTGCTGAAGTCTCTAAAGGCTATCAGCAACAAGCTAGGGCATTTTATAAAGATCTCAGATGCTACTCTAAGAGGCAAATACACTTCCTTCACCCAGATATGTGTGGAAATGGACTTATCTGTGGCAGTTCCAGATGCAATCATTTTAGAAGTGTATGATGAGGAATGGGTGCAGGTGGCGGACTATGAACACGTCCCATTAGGTGTCGTAAGTGCCATGAACACAGGAACCTATACAGCGATTGCCCATTGGAAAAACTGGAGAGCAACACAAAAGACATTACAGGCAAAGATCCCGAGGGTTTTACTAAGGTTGGGAGTAAAGGGAAAGGAGGCAAGCAGTACCAAAAGAAAATTAATGAAGATGGACAATTGAGCCACAATAGTTTCAAGATCGTAGAAGAAGAAGTTGGAAACAACAGGACAAACCATGAACCAAAGAATATTCCCACTGAGAAGGAAATGGATGCTAACATGGAGGATATACCAGATAACAACCAACAAAAGGAGGATATGCCGAGCATTATGGAGCTCAGTAGGGACCATGAGATGACCCCAAGTGAGGCTGGAACGGAAGACCATGAACTACAGGAGATTCTAGAGAGGGAGAATTTAAATTTAGAAAAGTTTATGGAGCAAGGAATTGCCAAAGGGGTAGACTCTCTGCCAAAAGAGGAGTTTGACAGGGTGCAATGACTCTTCCTCTAGAGATCACAAATGAAGGTTTCCGGAGTCAAAAGGAACCATGATATTTGGGAGAATAGAGGGGTGAAAATGATGGAGGATAAACCAATGCATTATTCCAAGAACCCGGGTAGGAAAAGAGGAAGAAAAAAATAGAATGAGTTGTTGACCGAATGTGGGAAACTTATGATTAACTCAGGTAAGATGAGGGATCTTACCAGTTACTCCTTTACAAACCTTTCTTAATGAAGCTTACAACCTGGAACATTAATGGTCTAGGAAGTAAAAGGAAACAAAGAAATCTTAGTAGTAGAATAAAAGAAGAAAAACTAGATATGGTTTTTATTCAGGAAAAAAAATGTTCAATGGACAAGATCAGAGAGATACACAACAAATGGTTAATCAAGTATGAGTATCTAGAGGTTAAAGCAAACAACCCAGCAGGTGGGATTCTTATGCTATGGGATCCTCAGAAACTTGGAATCCTAGATGTTGAAACTTCTAGGAACTATCTATCGTTGGTGATTCAACCTTTGGGTGATAAGGAGATCTACATGATCAAAAACATTTATGGTCCTAAAAAAGTAGAAGACAAACTCAAGCTTCTCGCCTCCCTTGAGGAGCTGTGAGAGAGATATCTTGATATGCCCTAGATTCTGGTAGGGGATGTCAGTATGATAAGATCTCTTACAGAGAAAAAAGGTGGTAGCAGAAAACCAGGTAGAGACTCCATTGCCTTCCAAAACTTCATAAATAACATGGGGCTAGTGGACACTGAAACAGTAAATGGCATTTTTACATGGAACAATAAGAGGGGAGGGGCTTCTCAAGTCGCCTCTAAAATAGATAGATTCATAATCTCAGGGGACCTCCTTCTCACAAGCCTTGATATGTCAACTTCAATCCTTCCCTTCGGAGGCTCAGACCACTGGGCTATCTAGCTTGAAGCTACTTTTATGGGTACACCGAGGAACAAACCTTTTAGGTTTGAAAATTTCTGGCTCTCTCACCCTGACTTCACTAGCAATATTGACAAATGGTGGATGGAAGATATGCCCATTCAAGGCACAAAAATTTTCATGGTACAATAGAGACTTAAATACATCAAATATAGGCTTAGAGATTGGAACAAAAAAGAGTTTGATAATATTTTTAAAGCCAAAAGAGAAGTTGAGCAGAAACTCTAGGGGATTAATCATATCATCATCATAGAAGGTTTTACCGAGGAACGAAAAATTTAGGCTGACTCTCTTTAGAACGAATGGGAAGATCAGTGCATGCAAGAGGAGATTTTCTGAAGATATAAATTGAGGGTGCAATGGATTAGAGAAGGAGAAAGAAGCATGAAGTTTTTTCATAAATCAACCTTGGATCACAGATCACATAACAAAATTTCAAAACTTAAAGATTCTCAAGGGAAAGAGCTCGTCCCTCACAAAGAAATGGAATCTGTCCTAGTTCAACACTTCCTTGGTAGAGCAGAGGAGCCTCTCACTGACAGATCTCAGTTCATTAACAAATTCACAAAGTTCATTCCTAAGCTTGTAACCAAGGAAGACAACCACAATCTTAACAGGCCAGTGTCTAAAGAGGATGTTAGTGAAGTTATCAATGAGATCCAAAATGGGAAAGCTCTTGGCCCTGATGGTTTCAATGTGGACTTCTTCAAAGTTTGCTAGAAAACTATCAAACAAGATATCCTTGATGTTGTGGAGGATTCTAGAAGATCAAAAATGGTTTTGAAGGCTCTTAATGCCTCTTTCATAGCTTTGATTCCAAAGAAGGAAAAAGCTATGACACTAGATAGATTCAGACCCATAGCCTTATGTATTGTGGTGTACAAAATTATTTCCAAAATAATCGCTAATAGACTCAAGCCCCTTCTTCCTACTCTTGTCTCAAAGGAGAAAACTGGTTTTGTGGAAGGAAGACGGATTCTCAACAACATCATACAAGCTAACGAGATGGTACACACTTTTAAGAGCAATAAGCAAGCTGGTATGATCGTGCAGCTTGACCTAGCAAAAGCTTATGATAAGCTAAGTTGGTCTTACATCAGGGAAGTGCTAAGAGCTTATGGCTTCGACCACAACTGGATAAGATGGGTTATGGCCCTTATATCCATGGCTAGCTTCTTGATTATACTTAATGGCTCTCCCTCTAGAACCTTTATGCCCTCTAGGGGTCTCAGGCAAGGGGATCTGCTCTCCCCCTTCTTCTTTGTTCTCATGATGGAAGGGCTAGGTAGAGTGATCAAATGGAAAATGTTGAAGGAAGAATACAGGGTCAGAAACTTACCCCAGATGGTGATGCTTCTACTCACTCAACAATTTGTGGATGACACAATGCTGTAGAGTATCCCCACGGTCAAGGAAGCTAGAGCTTTCAAACAAATCCTATATGACTTTGCTTTGGCTACTGGTACAAAGGTAAGCCTTGACAAATCAAAAGGTTTTCTTTTTTAACACTGACATTGCTATTCAAAGGAGCCTCACAAGAATTCTCGGGTTTCAAAGGGATCAGTTACCTTCCAAGTACCTTGGAATGCCTCTTATGAACAAACCTCTAAGCAAGGGAGTGTGGGAGCCGGTAACTAATAAAATTTAGGAGAAAGGTAGGAAATGGATCTATAGGTCTTTGAATTTCGCAGGGTGTCTTGTTCTTACAAACGATGTCCTGCAGGCTATATGCATTTTCATGTTTTCAGTGCTTCCTACTCCTAAAGGAATTATGCAACAGATCAAGAGTATTCAACGAGATTTTCTTTGGGGCAAAGGGGAAGAGAAAAAGAAGTGGGCTTTGGTAGCTTGGGAAAAGCTTTGTAAACCTAAGGTCCATGGTGTTTTGGGGCTTCATGACCTTGAAACCCTTAGCAGGGTTTCGAGAGCCAAACTTTGGTGGAGGTGGCTCAAGGAATCGGCAACCCCTTGGGCCAAGGTTTGGAAACGGAAATATGCAAATAATGTTGAAAATGTAACAAGATGATGGAGCTTAGTGAAAAGAATTCGCCTTCACTAAGTGTGCTCGCAGGCTATTTTTGGCGCAAAGTCTATTTTTAGACATATGGATCATGGTCTATGAGTTGCAGGATGATATTTATGGATGATTGGTCATGTTGGTAAAAATAGATGGACTTCTATTTTTAGACATATGGGCGAAGTCTATTTTTAGACCGCCAGTCAGAAAGTAGAACAGTCGAATATTATTAGCTCTTAATAATATTTGGACTATAAACATTATCTTATCCTCTTGCATCACTTCAGTCTGAGCTACGAATGTGGCACATGCAACTGCTAGAAGGAAATAAGCTTTTCCTATGGGTTAGTTGAGCTATTGCATGATGGACTTCAGTTAGAACTCAAGTGATTGAGTTTGGTGGAGTTGATTGAGGAGTTGATGGAGTTGTGTTTAGTTTGACTTAGTTGAACTAGTTGTATTTAGTCTAACTGCCAAATACACTAGTGATGAGTGGTGTGAATTAATTATTAATTAATTCACTAATTATTAACTCATAAATCAACTAAAGAATACATCAGTTAACTCAGTGCATGGACATTTCAGTGGAGACAAGTGTTAGAGGTGGGTGAAAGGGTGAGACTACTATCAGTTGTGACTATAGCTGTGCATGAGATTTGCACAATCATTGATTTAGATTGCCAATGAGGATTGAGAAGTACAAGCCAAGGGATTTCGAACTTGGATCTGATCTATTATCAACAGGGATTGCACAATGGAGGCAGGCAAACAGCGGAGGATATTTGAACCTGTGACTTGTTCATATCTGAGCTAGTTTGTGTGTAGCAGGTGGAGATAGTATTGAGTACTTGTGAGGAGTATTGTACTATGTATTGTTATATATTATCTATCATTATAATATATAGATAGTTGGGGGTTTTCAACTGTATGCTTTCCCCATTACATACTATGTTGATATGTGTGATTGATGTTTCAATGTGCGCATGCGATTGTTTTCTTAATTCCGCAAATTAATGATCAACAGTAGAGGAGGTTATGTATTATGTATGCATTCTGCAAATAGTGTATAATCAGGATAATCTCTAGCAATAAGTGTTATATTATTCAAAATTTATACATAAGCTGCTTTAGTTAAGCCAACCTACGTGTATACGCTACTTCCTTTTACCAAACCTGTGTATACCTCCAAAATTACTTAATCATAAAAACCTTTGAATCAAAGCTATAACAACTAGTAATATTTTGCAGATCTACTACCAAATTATAGAGATCTAAACAGACAGCAAAAAAGATCACCCTTCTCACTTAATCAATCAATCAATCATTCTCAATCACCTTATGCATTCAGTTCTACTTTCATATCTAAGAAGAGATCATTGACATACAGCAGTAAAACAGTAGCATTGATCAGATAGATTAGTCATTTCTGAGCAACATGCTTTTCTTTTTCATACACTAATTGGTAGTACCAAACAAGCATGTATACGCACCTTCACCAGGCACGTGTAGATCTGAAAATAAAAACTTAAAACGTCACAGCTATTCCAGACTTCAGTCATATCCAAAGCCTAACATTTATAGGATAAAACATGCATCAATATTCAGATCTAGCCCAACAATTATCAGATCATACAATGATAAGCCATTTAAGGTCTCATGATCCTGATCCAACATTGTATCAAAAGGTGCACAAGATATTTCAGATCATATCATATCCATAGCCCTTACAACATAGCGTATACTTAAGATATTTCACTTGCACACTTAGCCCTTTGATTTTCTCCTCCTTATATAGTTTTAGCCTTTCTCAATACCTTGGACCAAAACAACACTTAGAACCTCTGGTATTCTTGGACGAGATCAAGAAAATGTAATTTTGCTCAATATTGTGGGCTAATACCATGGTATGGACGCTTTGTATTCTTTCACCTTATTTTCCTTAATTTTCAATCCCATACGTGCTTTTCCTTCTGTTAAAGTGTGTGCATACATATACGCTCTTTTTTTTCAATGAAGCCACTTGTATATGCTACTTTGACAAGGTGAACCTGTGTATACATCTTAAACTAACTTAAAATATCATTTTTCTTCAACTTATCGATTCTTATCAGTAGTCCTCTGTTCCATCATCCTGGTATTCTTTGCCATTTCTTTGTTACCACTTAATAGACGTGTTATAGCATGATTTTCCATCGTACATCACTTCTAAACTGATTCCCCTGAACTTCCCTACATTTTGTCACATCTGTAAACACAACTTCCATGCATTTTGTCTCATCCTGTTTATACCTTTATTAATTATTCCATTTATCAAATAGATTGTCATTAAGGAAAACACTAACACAATCTTCATGTATTAAACATTTACCCATCATTTTGTAACCTTTGATATCTTTGTGTTTCATCATTCTGACACCTCTAATATCTGTCTTGTAGATTTATCTACTCACTATATACTTGTTCTACTACAAGTGGCTTTCCATCGAGTACAACACATGCATCATAATGCCAACACTTTCCTGAAATAAAATGCACTCCCGATGTACCCTCTATATCCCCTTCCTTATCTTTCATCATATTTATAAAAAACTCCCTACAATCCTTCTTGATGACGTAGGTGTTATTTTTTCATCACGTACAACTTGCCTATCATATTTCTACAACCTATCCAACAATATGTGGCATGCATACATTTGCATTACATCACAAAGTATTTCATATTTATAATGGCTAATTTGAAAATTGACCAAACATTGTTGTCTTGCCATCTTCTCAAGCTCCTCCTCCAACCAAGATACTTTGTAGGGGTTGGGGTGTTTTAATCTTTTGAATTTCAATTTCTTCACCATTTATTTAGACATAATGTTATATGTGCTACTGCTATCTACAATCACCTTGTAATGCTTTCCACCTGACTTAAATATATATCTAAGCATATTTATTTTCATTCATATTCTTCCTTCTTCAAATTTAGTAAAATCCTTCTCAACATCAAGGATTCTCCATCCTCTAGATCCTCTCCATGCTTTGAAAATTTTGCAAATTTATCCTCATCTTGGGTTGTATGGATTTTGGTCTCATTTCCTTTACCTCCATCTTGAGTTTGTGGACAATTAAAAGCCTTATTCCCAATTGCTCCACATTAGTAACATGTTCTAATGAAACCTCTACCTCTTCCTCGCCCAGAATTTCATTGTCCTTTGAAGGAATCACTACTCCCATGATAATTTCATCTACCTCCTACTTCAAGAGTAGAAGAACTCATTTAACACATATAAAATTCATATTCCTTGGTATATTTTCCTCTTCCATCACTACTTTCTCCTCTACCATGTACATTTTTATACCCTCCTAGGTTATTTTTCTATTGCTTCCTACTCAATTTTTCTTTAACCTTCAAAGCACATTGATAGGCCTGCTCTATGCTATGTAATATGAGAAAACTTCCTTCAACTTGAATTGGTATAAAAATTCTTTTTAAATACCTAGATACTTGCTCTATCCCATGTTCAGTGTGCCCTACTCATATACTTAGTTTATACAATTCCTCTGTGTAATCCTTAATGTTCTTTCTCTTTTCCTCAAATTCTACAATCTTTGGAACAATCTTATGTCATGTTTAGTTTAAAAAAATAATCATTCTACCTTGTGACCATTCTATCCTATGACTTTATCTGCTCATTACCTTTTTGTTGTATTTTGTTCAACACATTATCCCACCATAGGGATTCATGACCTTTCAACTTCATACATGCACATTTCACTTTTTTCCTTTCTTCTATAAATTCATAATCAATTTATTTCTCCATTCTTAGAGATATGAAATAGGCATGATAAATATGAAAGGTATCAAATAGTTCAAAGATGCATATTGATTTAATAGATATTAAATAATGATATGTTATTTGCGTGAAGATATACTTGTTTTATACAGTAATGCATAAAAACTTTGAGTAGTATGTTATCATAACATGATGAATATGATTAATAGTGGTTAATGGAGAACATGTAACAAGGAAAACATTGATAGCATGATTTGGAAGCCAATGAAGGTGTCACATGAAGTCTTATGGAATCATGGCTATGGAAGAAAAGGTGTTGATGTGAGAGTGGTAAAAGCGACACCTATGCATGTTTATATGCATATTTTGGTAATTGTTTTAGTGTAGTTATCCTTGGGTTATCAGTGGAAGGTTGAAACCCTAGAGGGAAAAGTGTAGGAACAAGAGTTTGCATGTGGGGTATGCAGAGTACCTAGAGCTTGTTAGAAAGTAGGACAATACTGAGAGGGGTGATGAATTAGTATTGTGGGAATTTAAAAAAAATTCTTTATCTTGCAATGATATTAGGACACTAATAAATACTTCACAAACATACTTATATGATTGTGACAAGAAATAGCATAAGTAATCACAAAAGAGGACACAAACTCTTCAAACTTTTCTACAATTTCTTCACAAGGAAAGCTACAACTTGTTCTTACAATTTTTTCTTGCTACAAACAACAGGAAGCTACTACTCCCTAATTTATTAGCTACAACTAAAAGGAGCTTCAATCCTTAATTATTTATCGAAAACTAATGGAAGGATATATAACCCCTGATTTGCAAGCTACAACTTGCCCTCAATGATTCATCTTTCATCCATTTTCAAACTAGAACAATGAATTCCGAATCCTTACATAAAAGATTAAATATGTCTCTTCAAACACTCACCAAAACATCTTCAGAAATCTCAGATTATTGATAAATCCACCATCCCCACTAGCAACATCAATTCAAATGAACTCACAAGCAGCCACCATAGTACTCACACACACAAAATTCCTCAATCGATTCTTCTTGTAGAGAATTCTGACTAATATTTTTAGATTCTTTTCCTTTTAGTGCACTTTCACTTTAATCCTTGCATGAATCTATTATTTTTCCCTCTGTTAAGATTCATTAAGTGTTATGGATGTCTTATCCAAGTTATTAGGCATTGATCTACTGTTATGAGATCAATCTCTAACTTTTTTTTGTCAATTTTGCTTATTTTGGCACTTTAGAGGTTTTACCTATAGTTTACTAAAGCTTTCGCACCACCAAATTTATCCAAAATGCCATATTTTCCTCTTAATTTATCCATGTTGACAAATCATTTTGAACTCATTCATCCAAATATGGCACCTAATGCAAAATTTATGTTTTTGACTCGTTCCATGCAAAAACAATGCCAAATATACCTCTACCGACCATGTGCAAATTAAGCCCTGAGGACTTATTTACCTGCGTGCCCTTGGTTTTTTTGATGCACCAAAACAAACTATGACGCTAAAACTTGGCATTTATCTCAGTGTTATTTTATTATTCCTCCAATTTTCTTCTCGGGATTTCCTTCCTGGATTGCATATCTTGTGGGGCTGCATTTCCACTCCTCCCGTTAGTCGCCACTTCCAATCTATATTGCAACTATGTGTGAGAACCTACTAGCCCGATACTTCTATGTATGCCTTAAAACATTTTGAGGTCAAAGGAGTAGGATGAGCTATCTCAGCGGATCTACCTGCTGCACCTCTGAACCAATAAATTTTCAGTCAACCTAAGTTGTTTCTGACAACTGCCACATGCACACGATGCCTAGTCAACCTAATGGTCTTCACATGCACCTTATGTTAGGCCCCTATACTACTAGTGTAACCCCTTATTGTTATTAGTACAACCCCCTTATTATCTTGATGTACCCATGTAGTGTCGATATTGTTACTATTGTGCCCCATAGAAGCCCACTATTGTTATTATTGTGCCCTTACATTGTTATTGTTATGTTGGCTCTGATTATATTATGACCCCTTAGACTCCTATATATAGAAAGGAGGTCTTTTCATTTGTATCATCCAATAATTGTTCATTTGTGTAATGTAAAGGAGATTTCCCCCTCGAAGAGGCTGAATTCTTAGGCGTTGATCTCTCTTTTCTATCTTTATGTGAGCTAGTTTCATAACATTTGGTATCAGAGCTTTGGATTGTAGGGTTTCGCTGCTCCAAATAGGTCATTGTGGAATTTGCGCTATATCTTTTTTTTTGTGATGTTTCAAAAAAAAACCAATTTCATTTTGAGCATCATATTGAAATTTCGTAAGAAGATACAGAAATAGGACAGACTATAGTTTCCTGTATATATTTTTCAGATCCTAAGGTCAAAACAGTGACATGTGGCACTTCCTACAAGTTTGCTCTTCTAAAAAGGTATATAATCAAGTCATCTTGGGAGATTGTGCATAAATCTTTCTTGGAGAATCTAAATTCAATCAGATTGGTGGCATTGCAAAGAGGACATAGAGGGCTACTGTAGGTTGCAATTTCAGAACTGGAAGAGCTTAAATTAAAGAGTTATAATCATTTCAATATTGATCTCCTAAAATCAAGAAAAGGCGATATGAGGAAGTTTGATAGCAAGGATCCAGTAAATTGGATACTTCAGATGGAGCAATATTTTGATCTACATGGTGTACCACTGTTGCAAAAGGTATGTATTGCATCTTCATATTTAGAACCGGATCAATTTTTACGGTATATAGGGCTTTGTTCTTGTAAAAAACTTGTTACGTGGTCAATTTTCATGGAGGAAATGATAGCACATTATGCGGATACAAAGAGAAACACCTTCTTTAGAGCAACACCACAACAATTGGAAAGAGTAGAAGGGCTTTGTTACATTGTGAAAAGTAAAATTATGGCAACAAGGAAGTCTACCCCTCAAAACTATAAATATGGAAGTGTTGTTTCTCCTAGCCTTCCACAACCTACAAGGGTTACACCACAACAATTGGAAGAAAAAAGAGGAAAAGGGCTTTGTTGCAATTATGATAGCAAATGCACTAAAGGTCATAAGTGTACTGAGAAGAAATTATTTTACATAGAATATGAAGAGGAGGAATAAAAGGATCAAGAAACATCAAAAGAAGAGGATATACGCTAGGACCCAACCCCAGAGAAAGAAGAAATGATTCAGACCATATCTTGTAAAGCATTGGCAAGAATTACAACTCCTCAAACTCTCAAGATAGAAGGACATATCAAGAAGAAAAAGTTGCAAGAAGTGAAAGATCACATCAAGAAAGAAGAAATGAATCCAACCATATCTTGTAATTCATTGGTCGGAATTACCACCTCAAACTATCAAGATAGAAGGACATATCAAGAAGAAAAATGTTCAAGAAGTGAAAGATCACATCGAGCATCAAGAAATGAATCCGACCATATCTTGTAAAGGATTGGAAGAAATTACCACTCCTCAAACTCTAAAGATAGAAGGACATATCAAGCAGTGAAAGATAACATCGAGCATCAACAACAAGTTCTCCAACTTTTAAAGGATAATGCCACTCTGGTGCAAAATCAAATGAAAAAATGGGTAGATCAACATCGTAGTGAAAAATGTTTTCATGTAGGTGATTGGGTATTTTTACTGCTACATCTCAAGCAAGATATTTATGAGAAGGAAATGTTGGCAATACTACATGCACTTAAGAAATGGAGACCTTACCAAATGGGAAGACACTTCAAGGTAAAAATGGATCATGATAGTCTTAAATACTTTTTAGAACAACTATTATCTTTAGACAAACATAAAAAATGAGTCACAAATATGTTGGGTTTTGACTTTGACATCATCTATAGAAAATGGAAGCAAAATTATTTTGCAGATGCACTCTCAAGAAAGGATGAGGATGTGGAAGCATTGTTTTGTGATATTTCTATTATCCAACCAGATTGGATAAACGAAGCAAGGGATGAATGGAAGAAGGGCGAAGAAGTATGGTTACTTATTCAAAAGTTGCAAAAGATCCAAATTAAAACAATATTACCAGAAATTTAAGAGGAAGGAAAAATCATATTGGAAATTGGAGTAGTCACAGAAACAAGAACCCGACAGCTATGAAATCGACCAATTTCAGAGTATCTCATCATGTGGAATAACTTACCGGCTGAAGATTCCACATGGGAGGACAAGAATTTTATACAGAAGCATCAAGAACTACTCAAGCATTGAGGACAACACTTTTTGAAGGAGAGGGGCATGTTAGGCCCCTATACTACTAGTGTAACCCCTTATTGTTATTAGTACAACCCCCTTATTATATTGATGTACCCATGTAGTGCCCATATTGTTACTATTGTGCCACATAGAAGCCCACTATTGTTATTATTGTGCCCTTACATTATTATTGTGATGTCAGCTCTGATTATATTATGACCCTTAGACTCCTATATATAGAAAGGAGGTCTTTTCATTTGTATCATCCAAGAATTGTTCATTTGTGTAATGTAAAGGAGGTTTCCCCCTCGAAGAGGCTAAATTCCAAGGCGTTGATCTCTCTTTTCTATCTTTTTGTGAGTTGGTTTAATAACACCTTAAATTTCCTTCTGGGGCCATGCCATTGGGATGATTTCATGCTCATGTCATTAGGTTCATGTGGTACCATCTAAGTGGTGACATGTGTCACTCAAATTTGGCCCATTAAGGCACCCGAAAATCCAAAAAATAATTACCACGTGTCTGCCTCTCATTGGTCCACATCATCTCGATGTCATCATCCACTTGTTTCTATCACCTATGTGCTTGGGCCAATCACATCGTGCCACCTATGCCTCCACCTATCAAACTAGCCCCCATAAAAACTACTAGTGTTTTTTCAACCCCCTTTTCATGGTTTGTTGATTTGAGAGTAGGGGGTGGTGTAATCAACCTCTAATATTGATCGGACAATTGACAGTCTGGGAAAACTTCTTTACGCCACCTCCCTTGTGCATTAATCGTTGAGCAGCAAGGCCTAACATAGTCTATTTGATGCCTCAGTGGGGATTCATGGTGGCATATCTACCCACATAGTTACACAATGTTTAAACAATTTCCTCCACCAACTTCTTTACTAGCTAGACCATCAAGTTTGTAAATGCACCAAAATAGACCTACTCCAAAGGTCCTCCACCAATTTAATTCTTCAAACTTTAACTTTTTGGGTTACTTGGCTTTGATTGGCCATATCTATGAGGCCATTTTCTAACTTCCACATACCACTAAAATTATATTTTAGAGAACTTTCCATATAAGTGGGTTCAAACTACAGTGGAGATGATCTGCTATACAAGTATTGACTTTAAATTTTCTACATTATTTCCATGTTGAAATTCATTTTTCTTGCTACCTTGTTATTCTCATCACCTTTCTCATCATAATTGATACCTTTAGCATTCATTTCCATCATTTCTCATCAATAAAAATACAATTATAAAATTCTCCCCTTTTGGAATTGATAGCAACACCTTGATCAAACAAAACATCATTTTGAATACAAAGTGGTCTATAAACTAGATGTGATTGTGGTCTTAACAATTTCTTCTTTGGATGTTGCTCCACCTATGATGCACTTCTCTTTTATTATGTTATTGTTGTAGAACATGCTCACTTCACGAATACAACTTTTGTTAGATCGCCAATACTTGTCCCCCTTTGAAATCAATGGAAAAGACATTCATGGATTCCCCTTACAAGTATACTCCACTTGTCAATAACCTTCCCTTGTCTTGTTGATACGGTGGACCTGGTAGCTTCGTCTTGATATGTTGAATATGTTTGGCTGCCTTTCTTCCTTTTGAAGGAAGATATAGTGAAAGGAGGCAAGAGGACAAACTCCCAATCTTTGCCTCAAATAATCAAATAGATCTCATGGGATTGGTTTGGTGAAAATATTAGAAACCTACTCTTTTGTAGGAACTCACTCTAGCTTCACAATCTTATTGGCAACTTTCTCTGTCAAGAAATGGTACTTTATTGGAATATTCTTTGTCTTTGAGTGAAAAATAATATTCTTTAACATATTTATGGCACTCATAATATCACAAATGTTAGGAATAGGTTGATCGTAAAACACTTGTAAATATTATGATGTTTGGTTCATCCACAATACTTGAGTGTAACAAGAAGTTGTTGCAATATCTTTTTCTCCCGCTGTAGATAAATAGTTGGAAGCTTGCTTATTTGTCAACCATAAAACTAAGCATTCTCCAAGAAAAAAATCATGACCAAGAGAGCTCTTTTGATCATCTACATCACCTAGCCAATCAACATTAGTATAAATGGTTAGTGAAAAATATTTATCTCTTTGGTACCACAGTCCATAGACAATTGTGGCTCTAGGATATCTGAGAATCTTCTTGGCTGCTAGAAGATGGCTATGTCGAGGGGTTGCTTGAAATCTTCAAACAATACCAACTACCTACATAATGTCTAGAATTGAAGTTGTCAAACATAATAGGCTTCTAATAATGAATTTGTATAAATTTTGGTTCACTTCTAATCTTTCATTAGTCTTGTTAAGCTTACAACTTGTAACCATTGGCATGCTCACCAAAGAGAGTTCCTCCATGCCAAACTTCTGCAATACTTCATTGAGATATTTTCTTTGTGAGATAAAAATCCCTTTGGGAGTTTATGAAATCTGCAGTCAAAGGGTATAAGAAATTTCTCCAAGCATAAAAATCTCAAACTCAACCTTCATATGAGCTCAAAATTGGCATGTTAATGAATATGAATCACTAGTAAAAATAATGTCAGCAGCATAAACAAACCTCACTATGAGTTTTCCATGATTAGATTTAACACATAAATTGCTATCACTTGTACCTCTTTTGAATCCACACTTGATTAGGTAGTTATCCATCTTGGAATACCAAGCCTGAGGGTCTTGTTTGAGACAATTCAAGCCCTTCTTAAGCTTGTAAACATAATTAGGCTTATCTATCAGCTGAAAAACATTTTATCATTTTATGTAAATTGTTTCTTATAGTTATACATTTAGAAAAGCACATCTGACATCCATATGATATATCTTGAACTTCTTCAAACAAGAAAACAAAAAAAACATTCTAATAGATTCTAATCGAGTAAGAGTAGAAAATGTTTCATCAAAATCTAGACCTCTTGAACTTCTTCAAACAAGCAAACACAAAAAACATTCTAATAGATTCTAATCGAGTAAGAGTAGAAAATGTTTCATCAAAATCTAGACCTTCAATTTGGGCATAAACTTTTCATACCAATCTTGCCTTATTTCTCACCACTTCACTACAGTCATTCAACTTATTCCTAAAGGACCACTTAGTGCCAATGACATTCTTGTTTGTTGGCCTAGGAACAAGTTCCCATGTGTGATTTGTCTTGAAGTCGTCCATTTCTTCATGAATAGATTTCAACCAATTTTCATCTTTAATAACTTGTGAAACATCTTTTCATTCCTCCATAGAAAATAGGGCTATATGTGCTTATGTAGGGGGATTTAACATATCCCTTCTTGTCTAAAAACCTAAAACTAAGAATTTGATAAATTAGGTGGTATTTTTTCACATACTTTGAAGGATATTTTTTTTTTGGATTAGAGGACTATTCATTGTCTTCTTCTGAAAGTGGCTTATAGTCCTCCTCATCAATTTTTATTAGCTCATTATAGTTGGTATTTTAAATGTTTGTTTGCTTTTAGATTCAGTATACTCATTGTGTTCTTAATATAACATCTATAGCCTTTTCTACTTTGAGAATATCCAATAAAAGTACCTTCCTCAACCCTTGCATCAAACTTACCAAGCTTTTCAGCAATCCTCTTGATGTAACAGTTGCTACCAAAAACTCTAAAATGTTTAACTGTTGTAGGTCTGCCATACAAATGTTCATAGGGAGTTTTTTTCACTATTTGGTCTAAAATGAGCCTTGTTGAGTACAACTTTTTTTGTGCGAATGGCTTCATCCCAAAATCTATGTTGAATATTTGTTTCATCTATCATAGCCCTAGTTAGTTGTTGTATAGATCTATTTTATATATTTGCTACACCATTTTGTTATGGAGTCTCTTCTATAGTGTCCTTCTTCTTGATGGCATGCTTTTTACAAAATTCATCAAAATATTTTGAAGTAATTTCACCTCCATTATCAGATCTTATGCTCCTGATTTTACAGTGAGTTTCATTTTCATCGATAGCTTTGAAATCTTTGAACATCTCAAAAGCTGCATATTTTTCTCTAATAAATGAAACCCACATCATACTATTGGAATCATCAATTATAAACATGAAATACATTTTACCTGTGGGTGACTTTGTCCTTGGTGATACACACAAGTCCATGTGTACTAGCTAAAGTGGCGTTGATGATGATCTCTCCTTAGACTTGAATGGTACTTGAGTTTTCTTACCCAATTGCCAAGACTTGCAACGTGTATTCTCAGGTTTTGAGCTTGGGTAAATCCTTAACAACATTCTTTTGAGTTTGGGTAAACCCTTGACAACATTCTTCTTGCTCAATTTGACTATTTGATCAAAATTCAGATGTCAAAGTTTCCTATGCCACAGTCAAATCTCATCAATATTTGATAAGCCACACCTCTTTGTTTTCTCTTTTAGAAATAAACATTAATGTCTATTCTCACATCCTTAACCATTATTTCCCCTGTGCCTGTAGACTTGATTTTGATCATTTTTAGCCTTAAAAATCACATCCTAGCCCTGATCACACATCTAAGACACACTATGCAGACTTTGGTTGATCCCATCAATAGATAAAATATTCTTGGCTTTACCTTTTCCATTTGACAGACTGAAAACTCCTTTACCAACAATCTTACTAGGTGCATTGTTACCAAAAGTTGCATTACACTTTTCAATTGGTTTCCATGTCAAGAACTTGCTTTGGTCTCCTAACATGTGCCTGGAACAATCATTATCCATATATCAGTGAATGCCATCATCCTAAGCATACAAAATTATATCACATTGTTCTATGCTCTCCTTTTCTTTCCAGACCTTGGGCTCTTGTTTAATTTGTTCAATAACTAGTATAGCCCTCTTATCCTTAAGTGTGCAATCAATTGCTTTATGCTCAAAATTTTGGCATTTAAAACATTAAATCAGATTTTTCAAGGGAGAAAAATAATTGGTGTACCTAGGTCTATTATTCCTCTTTCTGATCTACTGATTTCTTGTTCTTACTCTGAGCTTCCTATAGGATAAATTCACTCTGCAATTTGTTGCTTCATGTTCATAATTGGTGCAGTTAAAACAATAATGTAGAAAAATATCAACATACTTAGAAAATGGTCTTCTATTAATTCGTTGGGTTGATTTCTATGTATTTTGATTTTCCTTTCCAACGTTGTTTGTATTTTGTTGAGGGAAATTCTTCCTTTTAGATTATTGTTGGTAATAATTGTTTGACTAGCTATTAGGTTGTGTGTTGTTTTTTTGTTGTTTTGTAGTCCCTTCTTTTGCTACAGGTATGTTGTAGTGGTGAAAACCACCCTCCAAAATTTTTCCTCGCATGCAAATTTTGGAGCCTACCTCGGATCCTGCGATCGATTATCCTCAGTCACTTGTTGGTAAGTTGATGATTTCAAGCTCCCCTCCTTCATCTTAAGAGTTGTTCGTGTTCTCGTCTTCATGCAGCTACTGTCATATTTGGGCATAGGGGTTTTTGTTTGTCATGTAAATGGAATGTTGTCTTTCTTCAAGGGAATTGTGTGTGTATAAGTGATTGTCATCAACTAGACATGTTTCACACTCACCTCACACACACATGTCACAAAGGTTGTTCCTTCAAGAAAAGTATGTCGTATCTATTTTAAATGGTCTACATTGTGTCACTATACGTGTGCAATCATAGTCAAGTCCTACCAATGTTTGCATATGTTCACTTATCTCACACTTAGCCATTTTTCCAAGCAACCTAGCCTCATCCAGCTTCCTAGAATTCTGCACTTTGCTTCTACAACCAACAATATTCCTCCCTTGTCTGTTGAAATCTCGTAGTGTGCATAGACACCAACCTCCCTTGCCTTCTAAAGCCACGCAGCTCACAGAGGCCCCAACCTACACTACACTTAGAAATTGAATAGAGGTGTCCTTCGAGGACACCTGTCCTGCAACAGTGCCTTGAGACTCCAAACTGTGCAATGTTGTCCAAGTTGTCTTGTTTATCTTGTATGTAGAAACTACGCAGACAGGCCTTCCATGGTCTCATTCTAGCAATAGTCACTATCCGCTGAAATTTCGTAGATCTACCTCTTAATGACTACAAGAAAATATGACATGTTCAAATCATTTACAAGGAGTTAAGGAGAAGCACCAAGGAACAAGGTAGTGGAAAAGATCTGGACTGCATGCAAACTCCACCAAATGCATGATCATCTTGAGGGTAAGTATGGTAAGTAAAGAACATCTTTCGAATTACGCCTCTTAGTTGAGTTTGCATGACTATTTGTCATTGCCATGTCATCCTGTCCTTAGTAACATGCATATGTGCAATCACGAAAAGTCATCTCATGTGTCTCTTATACATGTCTTGCTTCTTTTCACTTGTTCAACCAACTGTCATTCTCCACATGTTGATTGATATGTCATGCTTGCAACCTCATCCTAGTGATGTTGAATGTTGTGTTTGAGTTCTTTTTACCATGTACACATCTCTCGTACTCACACACAATGTTGTATGCACTATCGTGCAAGCGTCATCGCTGTCGTTCAACAATCTATCACAAGCATTGCACTTGTCACTCGCACCGTCAGTCAATCGTGTTGAGCATATGTTGTCTTGATGCTTTGAGGCATCTTGTCATCAAATTATGTTGAGTGTGTATTTTCAATGTTTGTGTATTAACAATTTAACTCTCTCACACACTTAGTCATTTTCCTAAAGTTTTAATGACGAGATCACCCTTTAACAACTGAACCTCCACTTTGTAATCGAATCAACCAAATGTCACCCAGAACAACACAGAAGTTTCCAAAAATCCATTTCAATATACGTTGACTGTAAGCTTATCATCCAACTCTCCTACTGGTCAACCGGAGAGTTTGACCGGGTAGTCATCCCGGGACTCACTCCCTTAAAAAATTGTGCAGAAGTTGCAGACCTTGCCCACTCCGCTAACTGATAAAACTACGCAGACAGGATGGATAGACACTGAGTGTCCATCCATGTTTCCCCTCTATGATTGTGTAGTTTTCCCAGCCAGTCACAAGTAAACAGACCAGCTGCTCACCTAGAAAACTATGCAGATTTCTGACCAAGCACCTCAGCAGGCCAACACCCCGCTCAACTTAGGAACTATGTAGAGGTAGTCAAAAGGTCAGCACCCTAGTAATTGTGAATTTTTTATCTCCAACAAACCCCACATCCTGGTATGAGCTCCCTCTGGGAACTGTGCAACTTTTGTTGCTAAGGCCCTCTGCTGCACAAACTACTTCAACCTAGAAATTGTGCAGATCTCCCCTCCAGTCGAGCTAGATCCCATGGACAGTCACTGATAATCTAGATTTTCCATCTCCGTCTCCCATTGACCTCTGTGAAATTTTCACCAACATTTCCTGAAGCTCGCATCCCATCTTGAATCTCACCTCATGCAGTTTTGTAACCTTGTCCTCTCTCCCAGTCACCTGCATACAAAAGTGAACAATCATGCATCATGGTAAACTAGGAGGTTTATGGATTTGATGTCATCTCATCATGAGTGATTGCAGATATAGGTACATGAACAAACATGATGGGACAAAGAATGGGATACATAAGGATAGTACATTCGAAGAGACAGTTTCGTGAATAGACGAAACATGTGAAGAGATAGTTTCTCCAACAGATGATACATGTGAAGAGACAGTTTCACAAATGAATGAAACATGCAAAAAGACAGTTTTGTGAACGGACGAAACATGTGAAGAGACAGTTTCGTGAACGGACGAAAAATGCAAAGAGAAAATTTTGCGAATTAATGAAACATGTGAAAAGACAGCTTCACGAAGGGATGAAACATGCGAAGAGATAGTTTCATGAACAGATGAAACATGTGAAAATATAGTTTCGCGAATGGACGAATGACGAAACATGTGACATATTTTTGCAAATGGACAAACATGTCAAGCATGTCAAAGTGCAAACAAAGAAATAATGTGCACATGCAACATCAAGCAAACCCAATTACAATTGAGGACTCTGCACACCTTGCCATGTAAAGGTGAAGCTATGGTACACCAAGAAGACATCCATCACTCAACAACACTACAGCTCAACATGCACACCACTGGTAACATGAACATACCAGCACTATCATGTTGAGTCGTCTCATGAGTAATGTCATCCACATCACTACTATGGGCCATACTATTTTCAATGAATGTAATGTAAAGTGGAAGTCCAAGAGACCCACTCGTAATCTGAAGAGTCATGAAATATGAAAAGTCATTAAAGTCAAACAATCATGAGGGAATTCAAACAGTCAAAAGTGTTAGTTTCACCCTTGGCTATAAATACCCCTCATTTTTACATGCAAAGGAATTTTCACTCTGGCTCCTCCTACATATCCTGGAGAGCCTTAATCTTTTCTTTGAGGAGTGAGTAGTGGCTCCAACACCCCACCCATGAGGTTAGTGATGTAGCATGTATCAATGTCTCTAGGAACTTTCACTTAATTCAGAATCCTGCTTATAGGCCAGCACATTTTCTCACATGTGTTGTAACTATTTGTAAAAATGGATCTTGAACACCTGTAATACATGTTACTTTAACCTGTGTCAAAACAATTGAATTCATTCAATTGTTCTAATACATATATTTATGAAAATGTGTTGTATAAGATATTAATGTTGTCCGTCTCATATTTGGTTATTTCTTGGACATCAGACAAAACCTTTTACGAAACCTTCTATAACGACCGTCACACTCCCATGGACTACTCATTGGGTATTGTACGTGTTATATTCCTTTGTGTGTCGTGACTGCCACATCCATGTGGATTTCTCTAAAAGAAGTTGTACATGTCATGTTGTGTTGTGTTTCTTCTAGAGAGTTGGGACTTCCTCCCATCTGACCTGAAACTCACTCCCAGCCTCTCTCTCTTTTGTGAAAGAATCTTGACACAAGTAACACTAGCAGTCACCAAGCACGCGAACCTCGCTGCTCAATGAAAAAGAAGACCACTCTCTCATGCTGAAAAGTAGGATATAAGGCATATATTTAAGGTAATGGAAACTGAGACATCATACCGGATGGGACTCCTACACCAAACAGTGTGAGATTTAGTTGCGACTTCATATCGGGGAGATCTCCTGATGTTGGCGGGTCCAACACCATCAACATTTTGGTGCTAGAAGGAGGTTCAGATGACAAGTTGAGCCCTTAAATCCTCTTTTGAATCTTCACATATATGTAATGGATATCATTAGACTTATCCCTCCGCGATGTTTCTCTTATGCTGAACTTCTCGACATCATGAAGGAGTTTTTTAATCTCTTGTAAGGATTCACATATGATGGTGAAGGCGAAGTGGCTTGGCAAGAGTACTTACAAGATTTATATGCATTTATTGATCACATAGATGACTTCTCTGATGAAGAGGCTAGTTGCTTTCTTCACGTACACTTGGCAAATCCCCACAATGATGGTGCCACAACCTGCCTCCCAGTAGCATGCACTCACTTGAACAGTTCTATGATCACAATGAATCTAATTTCCATCATTTTGATATGGAATCTTATGACAAAACACTGTTAAAACAATGAAAGACTCCACAAGAATCACATATGGATTTTTGGGAGCACTTCCGTGTATTGCAATTTCAAGATCCGAAAAGCCATATGAAATTTTGTCAGACCATGAGGTAACTCCTCAAATGAGATTATATTATTCATTTAGGCTATTCATTATTATATACATGAGGGAGTAATTGTTCAGTTTCATCTCCCAATGACTCTCCATTTTCTCTATTATTTATTTACATTATTTACAGTTGTTCACCCAATCCCTATGATTAGGTGTCAACATTCGCCCCCTTAATCTGAAGGGATGTTGGGGAGTCCAAGCATCGTTCTAAATATTTCAATATTTTCTCTTCCAAGCACTTTTTTGAAGATTTCTGCAAGCTTCTTATTAGTGGAAGAATGACGAAGATGGATTGTTTTGGCCTCAACATGATGTCGAATCAGATGATATTTTGTATTGATGTGCTTCATTCGATCATGGAACTTTAGGTTCTTGGCCAACTTTATTTTCAAAGTATTATCAATCATGAGTGGAGTCCAATGTACTTGTTTTATCTACAAATCTTCGAGAATTTTCCTGAGCCACACAATTTCTCTTACTGCCTCAGCTACTGCCACATATTCTACCTTTGTTGTGGAATATGCTAGAACTGATTATTTGCGTGATCTCTTGGAGATAGCTCCTGATCCAAGACTCAGCATAACTAGAAGTAAATACCCCAGTTTCCTTGTCTCCATCGAAGTCTAAATTAGAGTATCCAATTAAGCTGAAGAAACCCACTTGTGCATACTTGAGTTCAAAGTCTTGAGTTCCCTTCAAGTACTTTAGAACTCTTTTTGCAGCAGACAAATGTCGCTAACAAGGCTTTTGCATAAACCCGGAGAGGATTCCAACAATGATCCAGGTGGATCCAAAGACACACACAGGACAAAGAGGGCTTATCGAAGCTCAGAAATCCAAGTGATCATAATGCTTTCGAACCAAGACCAAAGCGTAGATCTTGTCATCCTGATCGCAATGGTGCACACTGTTCACCAATCAGAGCTCGTATGTAGGAGATGGAGCACTTTAAAGATTGACACGACAACGGAAAAGAGGGGCCCATAGTGTGCCACACGACATCCTAGTGAGCATGTGAGACCCACATTGCAACCCATCAGCCATTGACACATGACACCCTTTCATTGGTTTCTTTACTCCTGCAAAAAGACAAAAAAACAATATATATTATCAAAACCTGTTGGGCATGGAATCGCCCGATAGTTGCAATGGTTACGACCGCACCTCACCAAACGCAATAACCTGGGAAGTGTACTACATAGAGTAAAATGTGCGACGTCGGTGATCGCGTAGAAAATTGAGGAATTTTTGCGAACTATGCTGGAAGGCGAGCTGAAGTCTCGCACAGGTGGTGCGACCACCTGACTAGTTGTAGGGAGCAGAGTCTCAGTGATCCAGATAGTCGAAAGAGGGCACGGGATTCTAAAAGAGTCTATCTGGGGACTGCGCGATGAGGGAGGTGTGCGCAGAACCAGCAAGAGACAAGGTTTGCGCCAGTGCACGGGGTTTTGCGCTACCATGTGGGTAGGCTGGGAAGAAACTGTTGGTGTCACTATTCATGACAAGATGTGAAATTTAAGGAAAACGGGAGTGGACAGTGGGCATTTAAGACACGAATTAAGGGCTATATTTGGGGCAATCTGCCACCAAGAAAGCATTGATGGCTCAGAATTGGGGGGAACGGTCGGATTTGAATTCAAAAGGTGCTACAAAATTCCAAGGACTAACCATGAGACAACACTTGTTCATTTGAGATTTGAGCAGTTCATTAGAGCACTGAGTGTTGAGCGCTGGGCAAGATTTGAGCCCCGAAGTTCGCGAACAACAACAAACAGCTCAAGCAAGATGACAACTACCAAGAGAGGTGTGGGATCTACAGAAGGAACCACGGACAAGGCCGCGCAGTACCCCATGATGCATGATGTTCCTGAAGACACTGGGGTCACGCTGGAAATCCTGAAATCGCCTCGGACGCCGAGGTCCAAGATAGATAAGCAGGTGGTGGGACCAGTCTGCATGTCCCCAAGGAATCCATGGTTCAGTAAACTTTCCAAGGAAGAAAAGGGCAAGGCTATCACCATTGATACAGATGACGAGGAGGAGGACCTACAGGCTCTCATCGATGAGATAGAGGGAGCAGAAGACATGGAAGAGGACATCTAGCTAATGTGTGCTGCAGCAAAATTTTCGAAGTACATTCCTCCACGAAAATCGAAAGACAAGATACCCAAGGACTTGGATGCCACTAAAAGCGCACTCCAGACCCCGCTCCTCCCTGATGGAATTGTGTTTGAGGGCTCACACATGGGTCATGCACCCACAATGAATTTTGAAGATTGGGACCTCGCGGAAAGCTAGAAGTTCCCACACTTGGAGATAGAGAACCTCATGAAGCAAAGTACAGAGAGGAGAGCCACAACAATAGAGCTATGGAAGTGGCTACGCGGTGTGCAGAAGGAAAGATTACTTCATCTACTATGGATTCCACACTTTCACCGCGCACCTATCACTATTTTCTTCATCAGGCAACTGCTGATGGGTACTTATAGCTGGAAGAGCCTATTCCCATCATGATAGATCTCATCCATAGGATCTCCCAGCTCCCCTGTAAGCGAAAGGACCCCATGGTAATAGCAGGCAAAAGCGGAGATTTGGCGCTCGTAGAGGCCATGAAGAAAAAATACAAACTGGAGAAGAAAAAGAGGGGTTACGCAATTAGCAACATTAAAGATAAAGGGGTGTACATAGCCACCTAGCTCTTGGCTAGGAAGGTAATGAGAAAATGTCACGGAGATGAAGTACTAGTGCTGGTAGTTGCGCTGGTAGAACAATGTGCGGAGGGGGTCCAATTCAACTAGGCCGAGTTACTCTGCAAGGATTTCCTAACTAACTACAAGGAAGCCCAGGAGCAGGGCAAGACCTTCCACTACGTGTGGTTTCTCTTGTCTATTTTACTAGTAATAGGGAAACTACCCGAGGATAGTCAGTTCCCTAGTATTGAACAGGACTTACCAGAGGCCGCAAAGTAGGTGTCACTCTGGGACACCAAGGACACCAAGCAGATTCACGAGGCCAAGATCTTCTGGGTGCTTATGGAGGCGAGCATCCAGATGTGGATCAATGGACGGCCGCACCTGTCCCCCATAGTGTACAACAGTCTACGAAGCTTTGCAGCCTTCAAGATGGACATGCATAATGTGTACATCAAGGCACACAAGGACCCATCATAGCAATGGACCAAGCTCCCCTTCATTATTATCGATGATGCGATTTTTTCAGTGCTAAAATCATGGCCCCCCGAGTGGCACGCCTTGGATCTGGTAGAGATGGATAGAACAGTAGCACAGAAGCATAAGGATGCAACCAAGTTGTATGTCACGAAGCTGGCCCCGCAAAGGCACAATTAACAAGCGGCCGCGGATGTAAAGGCTTTCTGCGAGGTAGCAAGGGTAGCCGCAGAGCAGGAAAAGGCCGCTGAAGAAGTGGCAGCAGCGCAGGCAATAGGGGCCACCACAATGTAGGACGAGGAGGGCCGGAACTTGTCTATAGGATAGGGAGCAGAGGACACAGAAGAAGGCATGGACCTAGACACAACGTCCACCCATCTGAAAAGGCTGCGCATCACGGAGATATTGAGTCCACGAAAAAAGGTCAAGGCATCCAAATTGGCCATCGAACCAATCACATTAACAGAAGGCAAACTCTACGACATCGATGACACGGTTCGCGAGGTCAGCAAGGAAGCGCTCTAGGAAGCCATGTCGGAGTAGAAGATTATGTTGGGGGCCCTAAGTGCGCAACTACAAGAACTACTGGTGCGGCCCCCATAGGAAGGAATTGTAGCCACCTATGGTGTAGTAGGTACATCAGCAGAAGAGAAGCTACTACGTGCAAAGATGGCCAATATTGTAGTGCTACCAGAAGGAGCACTAATAGCAGAGAAAGAGGAAAACATCACCGCGGTGGGTAGGATCAAGGGACTTGGCCTAAATTTGGCTACCCTTCCGCAAGACACACTATACTAGCTATAGGATGGCATAACAGTAGAGCTCTGGGCTAGGGAAGGCCAAGCGAGTTCAGGTGATGAGTGATCAGAAGATCAACATCAAATAACTTAGCTTATAGTGGGATGAACTGTCGTCACTGAACCAGTAGATTATGAACACAGTGGATGATGCATGCTGGCGAGTTCCAGAGTTTTCCATCACCATAGACCTACCAATATAGATGCAGATCCATTGTTTGGCAAGTGGAGTCCACAGCGCGTGTGAGGAAACAACACGAGTGCAGCTGGAGTTGAACCTCCAGATTGCTAAGCTACGAATGAAAGCGTAGCCTTCCACTCCTCTGGAAGTTAGAGAGCAGCACATTAGCGCGATTCAAATAGGACTGGAAGAAATTGGATGGGCAATGCAGGACTGTACTGGTATGTTGGATCAAGCTTTTGATGTCCTCACATCCTTGCAGGAGGACCCCAACATACAATGCCTGGAAATAAAGGCCGCGAACTGCGGGAATAGTATAATAATGTCAGGGGAATTGCGCAAACAGTCATCCTCACCCAACGACTGGCAAAGATGAAGCAAGCAAGGGCGCTAAAAGAGCAGGCGGATGCCGCCAAACAGAGAGAGGCACTTCTCAAGGCACGCATCCAGCCTTGGATTGATGAGACCTTCACCATTATGGCCGACATTGAGGGCAAGCTCACACAGATGAAAGAACTGGATGCGCTAAGGCAGGTAGCAGATCCTCACAAAGAAGCATCAGAGGAGCGCGTGCAACAGGTCCATCAAACAGCAGAATAGTGCACCGCAAACCTCCGAACAGTATGGGACTAGTTGGAAGGGCTCCGCGCCAAGGTCACCGCACTAGCAGACTGACTCGGGATGAGTCACGATGATTGTTTTGGGGCGTGTTGGGCATGGAATCCCCCCACAACATGTTTTCGGGCTCAAAGCCCATGTTTTAGTCAAAGGTTTTGTAAGACTCCGTGATTTGTGGGCGTGGAGCACGAAGTATAGGTTAATTCATAGGGTTGTCAACCATAAAGTAATGTAATGTAATGTAAAGTCATGTCGGCCTACCCATGGTCCGCAGACCATCGGATTGTATAAATAGAGCAAGGCTCTAAGTTGTAAAGGGAGTGAAGGAAGAGGAAAAAAGAACATGAATGGTTCAAGCTTAGAGTAGGAGTCTAAGTGTATTGGGTCGTAGTAATAGGAAGAGGCTCTACCGCTGAGTGCACAGAGGCCTAGTAGAGTCCGCAACTGAGTGCGCAGACCCCTGCAGCTGAGTGCGCAGGGCGGTGTCGAGTCCGTAATCTGGATTGAAGATTAATAAAGAGAAGTTGATTCCTATTTCTATGTTGCATTGCTTTCTTTACATTTATACTATTTTAATTGTCACACGCGCTGATATGATTGTTGAATATGCTATAATAATCATTAGTCTTGCATGAACAAGTTAAGTAATTAGATAATAACATATTAAATAGCAAGGAACTTGGGTATTATACAGGTTGTGCCCTGAATATGGCTGCGCGAAAGTAGTACCACGGTTTGCAAACAGATAGCAAGTGCGTGTAGCGATAGGTCAGACCATGGACCTCCAGAAGCTCATCAGACATCCCTAGGGTGCGGAAACCTGGTTGTAGCACCCTCCCATACTACTTCAGGTGAGACCTTAGTCCGCGCTCCGCGGACTGTTGCTTAAAAGGTCAGTAGTACCAGGATTTGCTTGGATAAATCACCTCTGAACCTAGGTCAAGCCTATACAAGCCAACAAAACCCATATAAAGACAAAAATCATTAAAGAAAACTTTATATAAAAATATGGTTATTATAACCATATATTAAATCATATTAAAAAAAAAAAGAGAGAAACATATAACAAGTTTCATAAAACATGAACGTAGAAAGCTATATTAAATGGCATAAGAAACTTTTGTTATATGGAAATATTATAGTGAAAGGTGGGCATAACAAACATTTAAATATAAATCAACAGAATACTATGTAACTATTGACAAAGATAAAATTGTAATATGGTTCAATGCAATACCAAGTTGGATAAGCTGAATATGATAACCATTAGATAATTAAAAAACGCACGGTCCAAAAACTATTAATGCCAAAAGGTTTTTGTATAGAAAACGCTAAGTACGAACATGGAACCTTCACCCAACCATGTGGGTTCATACCAACAGCCTAAACAGACTCTTCTTGTAGATTCTGCCCAGAAAAGTCTATATGAACTCACCTTTTCCATTCGCCTCGGGGATAGCACGGGCATGTAGGGGAATAGAGCCACGTTGCACAGAGTAGCATGCAGGAACCTGAAGAATGCATGTAAACCAAGGAAGAATTTTTAATTAATTTATTTGTACATGGAACCATGAGCCCAAAGAAAAGGCAGGCAGAACCATGATTGAGCGAAATTCTCAAGAGGGCAAAATTTTTGCAGTGTCCAAATTGGACAAACTTTATGTCAATATTACACCTCTTGATGATAAAAACCCAATGGCATAGCCATTTTCCTGATCTAAGCAGCCGATTTGCAGAGGACGCAGAGGAGGGAATCTTTGAGGAATCTAGGGGGAATCTAAAAGATTCCTTAAGCCCCAGATTTTCATTTTCTCAGAATTCAGAAATTTGACAGTCGATTTTGCACTATTCGATGCAAAGAATCTGATGGTGTGTTCACATTTCCCATTTTCTCATTTTATTTTTCAGCCACTTTTCTAAGTGGAGTGTAGGTGTCAGCATTCATGTGCAAGCATCCATTTCAATGAGATTCGATGCCATGAGATATGATGTGCGACCAGCTTCAACAGATTGATACCATTTTCTTCAGATGGCCCCTGGATGTGAAGTATATGCAGTGTGCTCATGTACTTCTTTTGCTATGCATTGTGCTTCACAGATCCTTGTTTGAAGTTTGATGTGGGGTCTTGTTTCTTACTTGTTTTCATGATTCTTTCTTGATGTGACATAGAATCAGCTGTGTGATGTACTTGTTGTCATGGTTCATCATGTTTTATTTGAGATCCCTTTTTCATTATGTTTATGGGGTACTCATGTTGTCATCATGTATGTTTGAATTGAGAACCCTTTTATGCCTTGTTGGCAGGATGCTCATCATGCATGAGTTTGTGTCATACTGATAGGATTCCTTTTGACTGAGAGTTCCTATACTCGAACATCTCTTCGAGCCACTCCTGCGTGAGGGCATTTTCCTTGTATGATAGAAACATCACCTCTTATGTACCTCATCACTATTGACAACACTTAATGCAGCAGCCTACGCCATATTGACACCGGGGCCTGGAGATGTAGTCCCTGTTGGACAAAATCCGTTATCAATGTCTTTGAGTTTTATGTTGCTGATGATTGTCATGTTCCTATTATTTACAACATGCAGATGTATTCATTTATGTTCTCTTAAAAATGCAATTTAACACATCACGAAAGTAAAAGGTCTTGCAAGGGTCCTTTGGCACACTTGGACCTAGATCAAGTGCTATCAAAGTGGTCTTTGTGCTGATGTGAATTTCATTCTAAACAATGGAATGTGTAGTGACGGAGGATGAAAAAGTGATGTACAACACCATGCTCAAAATTTCCAAAAGGGTGGAAATAATGTATGAAAATCTACAGAAAGAGACAGAGGTAAAGGAGCCATTTCAGCTTCAGTTGCAAGGCATGGAAGAGGACCTGGAAGAACTGAAGCACAACAGACAGAATCTTCAAATAGATAACATTAAATTGAAGATGCGTCTACATGAAGAGAAAGATCAGAAACGTAGTTTTCTACGACAGTTACAAGCAAAGGAGCCTTGGAAAAGCCACAGTGTGACCCATGTGAGGTAAAATGTAATTCTCTGAATTCATGCATGTGCCCTGATGATGATTTCATTGTTTTTGAAAATCATACCACGGGAATTGGCTCCAAGTTGTTGAAGAAAATGGGGCATGAAGGAAAAGGCTTGGGCGTTAATGGTCAAGGCATTGTCAAGCCCATCAAAGTAGAAGAATTACCCCATCAGGAAGGACTTGGGTATGTTATAAAGGAAGTTGGCGAATGTACCGAGACAACTAGTGAACCACCAACAATAGATGATGAGAGACCCTCATCAGTTCTTTCCAAATTAGTAGAGGAGGTAAAAGATGTTTATTTCCTTTCAGTTTTGTCTTCACATAGTGTGATTTCTGTTGAAGATTTGGAGATCCCAATTATAGGGACAGACATGAGGCTCCTTACTAGGACAAGGCGCGATGAGGAAAAAGAACTTGGTGATAATAACCAAGCCATAACTCAACCGTTGGAGGTTATGCAGAGACCTCAATTTGTAGGTTTGGGATACACCAAGGGAGAATGCTCAAAGGTGTCATCTACTTCCAAGAAATCATCGAAATCGTCGAGGAAAGAGAATGATGGGAACACATACCCATCATCCCATGACAGTGCCCATTGTAGGGAAATAGCTGAGACAAGCTCTCATCACCATACTTACACCAGATACAACAAGGAAAGTTATAACCACTCTCGACATTCAAATGTCCATTTCAATTATAATCATGTTGTTAATGATGAACATAAAACATGGCATCGAAAAACATGTACCTTTTGTGGATTACATAACCATACATTTTCTATGTGTTGTAAAAGAATGGTAGCACACAAAAGGATGAGGCATGAAAGACCCTCTCAACAGTAGGTAAGGAAACAAGTTAAGCAAATCTAGAGGAAGATGATGTACTGCAGTCATTGCAACAGAAATGGCCATCAAAGAGCCACTTGTTGGAGGCTCCATCTAGAGAAGTGCCTTAAAAACAAAGTGTCAGTGCATAACCAAGTGAAATGATTGTTCAATAAGAAAAATCGCAACAAGGAGATGTTCCATTGACATTGATAAGTGAAAAATGGTTTCTAGATATGTTAGCTTGTCATGGTCATGCTTTTGTAAATCATTTGTTGCATTTTAAAATGTAAAAGTCATGATGTGTTTTCCATCACTTTTTAGGAAACAATGATGACTGGTCTTATGTTGAGTTGCATGATAAACTGTGAAAGTGATGTCGTGTTTCCATCACTTGTAAAAACGACAGTGTTTGGCCTTATCTTTGTAAATCATGTGTTGCAGTGATGATGTGTTTTCCATCACTTGTTGGAGCAACAATGATATGTTGGCCTTGTTTTCATAGTTGGGGTATTGTGTCCTTTTGATGTAAACTTGACAATCGAGTATGTGTTATAAACTCATGGCAAGTGTGGGATGCTTGGGTCATGAAAGTCAAGCATGTAATTTTGAAAACAATGTACTACAGGTTGTAGAGGTTGCAGGTGTCGGCTCATCACTTAAGGCTCCAAAGAACAAAGGTGAAGGAGATTCAAGCGAGACATTTCTTAGGATGCTTGTGATGCAAAGAAGGTACAGAGAAGTTGCAAATTATTTTTCATGCTTTTGTAGGACCAAAAGCTCCTCAGTGGGGAGGATTGATCCAGGTGGCTCCAGAGACAAACATAGGACAAAGAGGGCTTATGGAAGCTTGGACATCCAAGCGATCAGAATGCTTTCGAACTAAGACCAAAGCGTAGATATTGTCGTTCTTATCACAACAGTGTGAACAGTTCATCAATCAGAACTCGCATGGAGGAGATAGAGCTCTTTAAATATTGACATGACAGGGAAAAAGAGGGACCCATAGTGTGCCACATGGCAACCCATTAGCCATTGACACATGGCACCCTTTCATTGGTTTCTTTACTCCTGAAAAAGAAAAAAAACAATATATCTATTAAAACCCATATAAAAACAAAAATCATTAAAGAAAACTTTATATAAAAATATGGTTATTATAACCATATATTAAATCATATAAACAAAAAAAGGATAAACATAGAAAAAGTTTCATAAAACATGAACGTGGAAAGCCATATTAAATGGCATAACAAACTTTTGTTATATGGAAAGATTATAGTGAAAGGTGGGCATAACAAACATTTAAATATAAATCAATGGAATGCTCTGTAACTATTGACAAAGATAAAATTGTAATATGGTTCAATGCAATACCAAGTTGGATAAGCTTGATAAGCTTAATAAGAAAATCCTTTTACAATATTTTGTACTGGTGCAGCCTTATACCAGTACGGGAGCTACAACCCCCTTTTCTCTTGTACTAGCTGATCCATTTACTAGTACGCAGGCTACTACCTGCTACAATGCTCCAAAGATTTCCTTTAGCTCTTGTACTAGCTTAGATACTAGTACGTAGGTGCTGACCTACAATCTCCTCTCCTCCAGGTACCACGTTTCATCAATTTTCAGACTGGATACACTGAAGCACAACACATAATCTGAAGGCCACGTTTCATCAAATTTTCATACTGGACCCATCAATATCATTGAAGCTCACAAACACTTAGCAACATCAATACCCAATACTGAAACCCTGTCAATAAAAAACAGTCACCAGAACACAGAGCAGAACCTTGAACTCTGCAACACTATTCAGAACCAGCTGTATCATTAAAATCATGCATTAAAGTGCATACGCTACATGGACAAACCAAACCCGCGTACATACGTGCTTTTGCCAAAGCCAACCCGCGTACAGATCTATAAATATTCAATCATGACTTGCAGCGATTTCAAACTTAAGTTATACCCAGTTCAGATCATTACATGCGTCAGTATGCAGATTCAGAATAAACATAATCAATCATATAGAGATAGTTCATTTCAAACCATTTGATCCCGATCTCTCCTTAGATCTTGTTCTCCATCAACTTGTGAGATCCCTCCTTAGCTTAGATCAAGCAACCATAACCTGCATACTGGATCTCATCCTTCATCAGATATTCAAGACTTTCTCCATACATTTGCCTAATGATCTTCTTCTCCTTTTATAGTCTTAGGCCTTGCTCAATACCATGGTCCAAAACCATAACAAACCAATACCATCAACTCAATACTAGGGATCAACACGTCTGTCGAGATGCCATGGTCCAAAAACCATAGGTTCAAATTCCAAGGACTAACCGCCACGGACCAAAGTAAGTTTACACGCTTTTCCATGCATGGAAGTGCGTGCATACGCATACGCAACTTCTGATCAACAAACCCGCGTGTATACGCATTTTTGTATACCCAGAAAACTTGCGAGTATAACCTGCGTGTATACGCGACTTGGTATATAGCGAACCTGCATATATACGTGACTTGGTACATAGTGAACCTGCGTATAACCTGCCTCTATACGCGACTTGGTATATAGTGAACCTGCGTGTATACTCATCTTTCTTCTTTCTTTGTAATCTGATCATCAATTCTTTGCTACTGACTTGCTGCACTATAGTCTGTCATCTTGCCATCAAGGACAACACTTGTATCATAATGCCAACAATCTCCCCCTTTGGACTTGATGGCAAAGCTAACTTGTCACACTTAGATCTATCATCTGATTCTTTTTTAGTTTTCCTGCATCCCATGCATTCAGTCACATCTGATATTTCATCTGTATATTCATCTAAGTATATATAAGTGAGATGATCTTCTATGAGAGGGTTACCATCAAGTACAACACATGCATCATAATGCCAACAATCTCCCCCTTTGGACTTGATGGCAACAACACCAAATCACTCTCCCCCTTTGACATCAATGGCAAAGGGCAGACCAAGGTGTTCTCTTTTCTCGATAAACATTCCGCTATCCATACTCCCCCTGAGTACCTGCTGAAATCTCTGAATGAGCTCCTCCTCTATATATGCCAAGGTGTACCAATCTGACCATGCTTCCCCTGAATACATGCTGAAGTCTCTGCTTTGCTGAAGAGTGTTGTTCATGTTCCTCCTTGACTGTAGGCAAGATCAAAAGATGGTCTTCAAGAAGAACTAAGACAGTACAAGACCTTCCTATCACCAAAAGACTTAGTACATACATTCATCACTCAACCAAGTGGGGATCATTCATCCAAGCGAGTGGAATACATCAGACATTTACATATGATGACCAAATACATTACATCTTCATCCCAGGCATAGTGGGGAAACCAACATAGGCCGTTACATGACCTTGACACCATAAAAATGATAAAACAAGAACATTACATTATCCATCCTAGGCATAGTGGGGAAATCAACATAGGCCATTATATGACCTTGACACCATATAAGGAGAAGATACATGACATAGAGATGACACATCACCAACAACTGATAGCAGCAACAACTGTCAATGATCATTCAAATCAGCAACCAAGAGTTCCTTTTGTTCGCCTTCTGCCTTTGTTCTACCTGAAATCAACAACAGCTATGCACTAGAACCAAAAGCTTCTAAACAAATGCCAACAATGCATAATTTAGAAGATTATTTGCTCCCCCTGAACCTGTGCCGGATGGTCTCTGACAGACCCCTATCAAAATATCTTCAACCAGAGCCTGCTCTTTCTGATATCCATCAATCCTTCATATACGCGACTTTCTCTGCACAAACCAGCGTATGTACGCGGATACTCTTTATTATGTATGCATATAACTGTTTTCAGATTAGCAGTCTGCAAATTTCCTGTACCAAGGTATGTCTGTATCATCATAAAATCATTCACATTATATCATGAGTGTATAGTCAACAAGATCATCCATGTATCATCTCTTGGGGAAATCTGCATCAATCAACATATAGGAGTACAACATATAGATAAGAACTCATCATCATCATGTCCCCAACTACCAGCTTTGTGTATCCAGCACTGTCATCAACAGTCCTCATCCATAAGGTCACCAAGTACTATGGGAATCTTGCATAATCTTCATGCATATGATAACAGCAGTATGAGAGACCCATCATCAAGCTTTGAAGATCATCATGTAAGCATGCACCATCAATCACAAATATGATCTAAACATCAACAATGTAACCCCAAGAATCATATGAGATGGAAAACTCATATCAAGATATATCATTTAGCCATATAAGTATCAACATCAAGGACCATAATGCCAACAATGCTTTGTTAAAGGCATGTGCTCCCCCTCAACAAGTGCCATCTGTTTGTTGTTAGATCTGATCATGTGTATATCAACAACAATCATCAAGCCATCATCACCACCAAGTTAGGATCAAAATACTTCTAAACATCTTACAAGAATCAAGACATTTTCACTCATCTTCAGCAGACTGTAACTATTAACCGATAGAGCAAATAATGGACTGAAACATATCAGACCCCTTTTCTGAGCCTGTCCCCACTGCCTTTCTTCAGACTGACATATACGCGACTTTGTAGTGTATAACTCGCGTATATACGCGAATTCCCTTTATGAAACTTGCGTATGAGATTCAGGACACTGAAGTTGTACACTTTCAGCTCCCCCTAAGTCTGTTATGACTGTGCTGTGCTGAGAATCCTGTGATGTGCCACATCTTTCCGACTGAACTTCCTTCTTCTTCCATACCTTCAAGCATGTTGATGATGTCTTCTTATCATGAACTTTGTTCCTGCAATCTTTTGCTCTATGTCCAAACTTGTTACATGCATAGCATCTTACATGTTTCATATTCCTTCTGTAGCAATCAGCAACTTTGTGACCATACATATTGCAAGCAAAACAATATCCGTAAAAGTACCTTGATTGAGATGACCTTTCTGCATAATGATCTTGAACCCTTCTTCTTCTACATCTAGCTGCAACATGTCCAAGATTATGACATACATAACATTCAACATTATTCATAAGAGGAGTAAAGGATTTTCTTTGAGGAATCTCTTTCCTTGGTTGATGATGAGATGGATCTTTCATTTCTTCGTTGATTACTTTAGATTTCTCTTTAGAGTTCCTTGCTTCACCTTGTGAACTAGATTCACCTTCAACCGATTCATGGAAACAAAGACCAATTTTTATAGCAGGAGACCTTTGACTACTAAGAATATCATCCAAGACTTTAGAGCTATCTTGAAATCGTAAAAGCTTGTCCTTTTCTTCTATTTTACCTTTCAAGATATTTACCTCAACTTGATGTTGCTCTTCCTTTTCAAGAGATTGCTTCTTCAAAATTTCTTCTGATTTTCTTCCTTCTTCCACTTGTTGCCTTAGATTGAGTATATCCTTTTCTTGTTCTTCACTTACATTCTGCTGCATTTGATGAACTCGGAAGGCACATTCCAGCTGGGATTTTAGGCTGATGACTTCATTGTCTTGTTTTTCAATTGCTTGATGAAGATCTTCATTCTCCTTTCTTGATTTTTCAAGATCTCCCTTTAATGAGAGGATTGTAGCTTCAAGACTTTCATAATCACTGGATCTATCTCTGAGATTCTTGATTGTCGTGTTCTTTTCATTGACTTCCCTTTTTAGAGATGTGACTTCATCATGCAGCTTTTGATATTTGACCTTGACTAACTCCTTTACTTTTTCAAATTCACATTCCCTTTTGTTCAAAAGATTTTGTTGATCTGTAATTATGTCTGAAAGCCTTTTGAATTCAGCCTCTTTTTGATATATTTCTTGTTCACCCATAAGAGCAAGCTCAGTAGTTTCACTATCACTTTCATCTCTTTCACAAGGAAAAATAGCTGGAACATCAGGGGATACCACATTCATACCTGATAATGATTCTGAATCTGATTCTGAATCTGAAGAGCTTCTTATGCCTAATCCCCAATCGATTCTTCCACTGTCATAGTCCCTCTTAGATGTCTTCTTCTTCTTATGAGCTTTCTTCTTAAGCTTCTTTCCCATTGTTCAACGGATCTCCTTTAAGCGATCAAGCTTCTATCAAAGGACCTGCTCTGATACCAATTGTTGGAAATAATACTGAGAGGGGGGGGTGAATCAGTATTATCACATTAATAAAACCTTTTCATTTCCATAACCAGATTCATATATGCTACTTCCACAACTTCTTATGATTAAGTTAATTGATCTTCAATGAGTGCATTAGAACATTATCAACCATATTATCAGTTAACAGATGCAGTAACATAGAATAGATCATCACACATAAGGCACACACATGAACACCATGATATAAGGTGGAAACCCAATGCGGGAGAAAACCACCTGCTGCAAGTCATCTCAATCTTCTTCTTAATAAGAAAATCCTTTTACA
This sequence comes from Pinus taeda, assembly GCA_000404065.3. Classification (NCBI taxonomy): domain Eukaryota; kingdom Viridiplantae; phylum Streptophyta; class Pinopsida; order Pinales; family Pinaceae; genus Pinus; species Pinus taeda. Next base: position 61 of record APFE030467311.1, on the reverse strand, counting down.
ATATTTGTACTGATGCAGTCTTATACCAGTACGGGAGCTACAACCCCCTTCGCTCTTGTAC
>APFE030467308.1:0-33706 GCA_000404065.3 Pinus taeda | reverse complement strand
TGATTTGACCATCCAAGAGAAATTACCTCCAAAACCCTAGGAGAGGGAAATGGACCTTACCAAGGCACAACTGAAACATGAATAAGTTGTAAAATGACCCAATGGAACTTGACATGATGATAACAACCATATGGATGATGATAGACTCAGCTGAATAGTGACATAGGCTGACATTTGGGCAACTTTGAAAAGAGTGAAAACAAACCCTAGACCTAACGCCTAGTGACCAAATTTTGCTTGAAAACTCTTTGAAATGACAAAATTTGACCTTGACACTTCAAAATCACTATGTAAGAGCACATTTGATCACTGGAGGAAGGCTGTAAAGACTGACACTAACACTGATGATGGAAGCAAGGAAAAAGGTAAAGGAAGGAATTGGGTGAAGAATTCCTTTGGGCTGAGTTTGGAAAGTGGTTGTTCCAAATGAATTTTTTGCATGGATGTAGGATGTTCTCTTAACCTTGATTTTATTTGACATATGTGAATATGTGTTATACTCACAAACATGTTGATGATTAGTTGAACATGTACAATGCCATTGTAATTGACAATTTATTATCAAGGATCATTCTTGTGAAATAATGATTTATTATACTCATGATTTGATGAATGTGTGAATAACACACTTGGGATAATATAATGAAGTTATCCAATGAGATTTCATGTTATTATGAGAAACCCATTGAGCAAGTTGGAATTCTTACTGTTAATTATTTTATTATCATGATATTATTACTACTGTGAATTGAATATCTATATATATATATATATATTATATATATATATATATACAAACACTGACAAGTGTTGGTTAATTGAAATATCAGTTTGCAAGAAAAGTGTGGGAACAGTGGGAGATCAAGCCACCATGATAGATTAACCCCACTTGCAAAGCATCCAAACAACATGATTGTAGTTTTTAACCCCGTATAGAAATTACCTGCATACGAATTCTAAAACACAGAAAAATAAACAATGCGAGAGCATAACACATAAAACACATACACAGAGATTTTCCCCTGAATCCCAAAACCAGGACTACCAGCTTGATTTTTCATTATGTTCCTTTCAATATTACAATACATATTTATACATGCCGAAGCATCCAATACCATGGACCGAAAACTATCGTGTCCAAAACCATGTGCATAAATCATGCACAAAACCATAGGTAGGCCCGCCCAACCTAACATAGGGTTCGAAACCAAATTTTTCGGGGCGTTGCCCTGGACCCCATAGAGTGGGGTTACCTGCACCCCTCAAACCCCCTGTGACTCCCCTCGCTACGCAATCGACGAAACGAAGGGGGGGGCTCTACCCCCTTCTAACCCCCCAGTTAACTACGTGGGCTAGTCATGGAAAGAATATAACACAACCCACCATTCTCCCACTTGTTGTTTTATTTCCACAAGGGGCCACAAGATATCTTAGCCATTTATCCAACCCTACAACGCCCATTGTTTCTCTACACCAAGAGAACTTCTCAGAGCTCACAGATTTTGTTAATGCATCTGCAGTATTCTTCAAAGTGTCCACCTTTACCAACAACACCTTTTTGTCTTCTATCATATCCCTCAGAAAGTGATACTGAACATCAATGTGCTTTGTCTTTGAATGGCAAGTAAGGTTCTTTGCCAAGAAAATTTCACTTTGGCTGTCACAATCTATCCTTATAGCTCCCTGTACTAACCCCATACTTGAACACAAACTCTGCAACCAAACTACTTCCTTTCTTGCATGAGTGGCTGCCATGTATTCTGCCTCTGTAGTTGATAGTGCCACTACATATTGTTTCTTACTCATCCAACTAATTGAACCTCCAAATAGGTTAAGCACATGCCCACTTGTAGATCTTCTATGATCCATATCTCCAGCCCAGTCCGCATCAACAAAGTCACAGATATCCAAAACTCTGTCCAATCCTAGTCTTCCTTGATAGCACAAACCATAATCACTAGTGCCACGCAAATACCTGAAAACCATCTTCACTGCTGTCCAATGCTCCTTCCCTAGTTTTGACATAAACCTGCTCAATGCTCCCACTACGTGTGCAATGTCTGGTCTAGTACAAACCATCGCATACATCAAGCTACTGACTACACTTGCATATGGAACATGGGACATATCCTCTTCCTCTTCTTTTGTCTTGGGACATTGTTCAGCAGATAAATTTACACCTACAGGAATAGGAACCTTCATCGGTTTACTATCCTGCATATTAAACCTCTGTAATATTGTATCGACATAATTCCTCTGGTTTAACTAGAGCTTCCTATTTTCTCGATCTATTTTAATTTCCATGTCCAAAATATAGTTTTCAGCACCAAGATATTTCATGTCGAATTTGGAGGACAATTGGGTCATCAAATCCTGGATAATTTCTTTGTCATTTCCAACCAGCAACATATCATCCACATACAAGGCCAGATAAATAACATGGCCACCAATTAATTTAAAATACACACAGTGATCTAATTTGCTTCTAGTGAAGCAAAATCCCCATATAAATGTATCAAATTCCTGATACCACATCCTTGGTGACTGTTTTAACCCATACAAAGACTTCTTTAACTTGCATACCAGTTCTTTCTTACCCTTCACTGTAAAACCTTCAGGTTGCTTCATGTAGATCTCCTTTTCCAGATCCCCGTGAAGAAATGATGTCTTCACATCCATTTGGTCTACCTCAAAATCAAAAGCAGCAACAACAGATAGAAGTAATCTAATAGAAGCTACCTTGGCAATAGGAGAAAAAATATCACCAAAATCAATTCCTGCAACCTGGGAATAACCTTTTGCTACCAACCGAGCTTTGTATTTCTCCACCTTTCCTTCTGGTTTTGTCTTCTTCGAATACACCCATTTGCTACCAATGGGTTTCCTTCCAGCCGACAACTCCACTAGATCCCATGCCTCATTTTTGTGCAAAGATGCCATTTCATCAACCATGGCCTCTTTCCAGAGTTTGCCATCCTCTGAATCTACTTCTTTCTTCATAGTTCTAGGATAATCATCAGTAATAGATAAAGAAAAATTTGAGCAGAAAGAAGATGGACTATACCTTTCTGGCTGCCTTCTTTCTCAAACTGATCTTCTAACACCCGAAGTTTGTGGCTCTTAATCTTCTGATTCCTCCTCTGCTGTAGAGTCTGAATCTTCCTCCTTCAGCTCAAACTCTATCTTCTCAGGTTCCTTTGGTTGGACTTCATGTTTAATAACATCTTTCACCTCTTTGAACACCACATCTCAGTTGTACAAAACCTTCCTTATTACTGTGTTCCAAAGCTTATAACCCTTTAAACCATCCTTATATCCAATAAAGATGCACTTTTCAGATTTATTATCCAACTTGGTTCATTTCTCCTTTGGAACATGTACATATGCATCACATCCAAATACCCTCAGATGTGAAAGACAGGGTTTCTTACCAGTCCATACCTCTTGTGGAGTCTTATCCTCCAATGCTGATGAAGGTGATCCGTTGACCAAGTAACATGTTGTCTCCATCACCTCTACCTAGAATTCCTATTCTAACCTGGCACCACTGTGCATGCTTCTTGCCCTTTCCATCAACGTCTTGTTCATTTTTTTGCAACTCCATTTTGCTGAGGTGTATATGGAGTAGTCTTCTTCCATGATATACCACAATTCTTACAGAATTCTTCAAATTCCTTACTGTAAAACTCTCCACCATTATCCGTCCTCAACATATTTATCGTCTTCTCTGTCTAGTTTTCCACAAGAGCCTTAAATTCTTTAAACCTGTCAAAGACTTCAGATTTATTCTTAAGGAAGTATATCCATGTATTCCTTGAGAAGTCATCTATGAATGATACATATTACATAGACTTACCTAGTGATGGAACCTTCACAAGTCCAAACACATCACTGTGCACAAGCTCTAATATCTGTTTTGCCCTCTTACCACCAGAGGGGAAACTCACCCAATTCTGCTTCCCATGTACACAATTTTCACAGAAATCAAAATCCAGAGAGCTATTACTCATACCTTCTACCATACCTTTACCATGAAGTATTCGAAGGCCCTTCTCTCCAATATGTCCAAGCCTTTGATGCCACAACATGGTCTTCTCTCTAGAGACCACTATATTTTCTGCTCCACTTTTAAGAACCACAGAACTATTGCACCCATCAACATCAGTACTACCTTGAAGCTTGTACAGAGTTCCAATTCGAACTCCCCACATCAATACCAGCGCCCCCCAAACCATCTTGCAGGTATCCTTCTCGAACACTGTTTTTAGACATGCACCATCCAGCTTGCTTACAGAAATTAGATTTCTAGCTAATACAGGAATATGCAGAATGCATGGAAGTGTTCTAACCCTTCCACCTTGCAACTTCAACTTTACTTTTCTATGACCAACGATTCTAGCCTTCCTATCACCCCTTAAGAAGACATCACCACCATCATATTTCTCATACTCGCAGAACCACTCTCTATGGGGAATGAAGTGAAAGGATGCACCTGAGTCAATGAACCATGCCTCATGATCTACATGTGTACTTGAAGAAGCCAAGTACATATCCCCAACTTCATCCGAGGTGGTTTTTGCCACTGTAAAAGGAGCATCATCAAATCCCTTTCCTTTGTTAGGAGCTTTAGATTTATAGTCCCTTTTGTAGTGGCCTTCCTTTCCTCATTTCCATCACACCAGCTTTACAGGTTTTGCTGGAGATTTAGATCTCCCTCTAGATTTAGACCTCCCACTCAATGACTTATTTTTGTTTCTATTCTGGGACCATCCTCGTATAGACAAGGCATCACCATTCTAGCTCTCCATATTTTTCCATCCCATTTCCTTCATCAGCAAGGATGAGACTATTTCATCAAATTGCAAGGCAGTTGCATTGCTACCTATTGCAATAACTAGACTATCCCACGAATATGGTAGAGAACACAACAAACTAATGCACTTATCTTCATCTAAAGTTTTAATATCAACATATAATAACTGACTTACCATAGTATTAAATGCGTTTAGATGTTCTGTCACTGAGTCTGCATCTTTCATCCTCAGGTTATACAACTTTTTTCGTAGGAACAATTTATTTAGCAGAGACTTAGATTGGTACAAAGTCCCTATCTTGTCCCACAAAGCCTTCGTCATAGCTTCCCCTAATACATTCAACAATGCTGAATCTGAGACACACAATCATATTGTGCTCTTAGCCTTCTGATCCAACTTCTTCCATTCTTCATCAGACACTCTTGTTGGTTTAGTACCTGGATCTATCGTGATCCACTCATATTTATCCACCAATAGATCCTCCTTCTTGAGTTTCCATAACTCAAAACTCTAACCATTAAATTTCTTGATCTCTACCTTTCCACTACTCGCCATCTTCTTTCACCACTAGAATCGATCCCGCAGATCTCCCACTGAACAAGGTCTACCACAGGCCCAAGCGAAACCCCTCAGTAACAAAGGCATCCCCTTGAAGCCAAAAACAACTCTGATATCAAATGTAGTTTTTAACCCCGTACAAAAATTACCTGCATACGAATTCTAAAACACAGAAAATAAACAATGCGAGAGCATAACACATAAAACACATATACACAGAGATTTTCCCCTGGATCCCAAAACTAGGACTACCAGTTTGATTTTTCATTATGTTCCTTTCAATGTTACAATACATATTTATACATGTTGAAGCATCCAATACGATGGACTGAAAACCATCGCGTCCAAAACCATGGACCGAAAATCATCACGTCCAAATCCATAGGTAGGCTGCCCAACCTAACATAGGGTCCAAAACAAAATTTTCTGGGGTGGTGCCCCGGACCCCATAGAGTAGGGTTACTTGCACCCCTCAAAGCCCCTATGACTCCCCTCGCTATGCAATCGACACAACGAAGTGGGGGCTCTTCCCCCCTTCTAATCCCCCGGGTAATTATGTGGGCTAGTCATGGAAAGAATATAACACAACCCAACAATGATTAAAAGTTTCATAATTATGAGATCAAACTTCTAGATGAAGGATCATGCCATTAAAATTTATGGTTTGAAATTTTATGTATATCTCTTGAAATTAATTAAATGTTATGACACATGTGGCATGATGGAGTTGGGAGCTCAGGAAGAAGATTTTAAGTAAGGCGTTGCAGCCTGTGGGACTTTATTTAACTCATGGGAGCAAGTCATATCCGAGATCTTGACTATAAGACTCTATGGGTAGTGCAAGAGTACTTAGCTGTGAGACTCCATGCATTAGTCATTAGAGCATGACATATGGCTACTGGACTTTAAGACTCTAATGGCAACCCCATGCATGAAACCTTGGAAAAGGTGGACCACCTAGATTGGTGGTACTTAGGCTTGGATAGGTTAGTATATGGTGGGGGCCTGTTGTAGCAATTTTTGGTTTTGATAAGTTAGAATAAATTAGACAAAAAATGAAAATGTATTTACAAAATGTTAAGATAGGATATGGACAAAAATAATATTGAATAAAAAAATGTTAGGGAAATATTTTTATAAATATGTCCATATCAAAGAAAATGTTAGGGTAGATGCTCTAAAAAATGAAGGAAAAATAAAATGTTAGGTTACACAGAAAAGAAAAAGCAATAAACTCTGAAAGTGTTGCAAATCTAAATGCCACTACTTTGTTCTAAATTCAGTTTGAAAAATAATAGTTGTGTGCAGTTTGTTTAGATGCCACACTAGGTTATTTTATCCAATTATACAGTTGCATCATAATTGGATTTGTTCTCGTAGGTAGAAAATAAATTGATTCAACAGTTTAATCTGAGCCAATGGAAGAAATAAGGTATAGAGATAGATTGTTTATAAAAAGGAAATATTGGGTTGCTAGTTCAAATGCACTCTTGAAGGATAAGTAAAAATGTTAGGAATATAAGGGTAGGTAGAAATGTGAAAGTTTGAAATTTTGAAATGGTTATTTCCTAGGTATCGTATCATATCACATTATTCATAATTGAATGAAACATTGGGCGGATGAAAGTGAAATTTGCGATACCAATGTCAGTCGTTGGATGACCGCTGATTCCTAACCGTAGGATCATATCGCATTGCATCATTCATAGCTGAGTGCATAAACCATTAGGCAGAGGAAAATGCGATGTGCAATACCGATGCCAGCTGTCAGATGACTGCTAATTCTTGACTGTAGGATCATATCGCATCACATCGTTCATGAGTTCATGAACCATTGGGCAGTGGAAAGTGCGATTTATGAGATGCCATCACTTCATTCATTAAATCACCTGGATCCACAACTGTCGCATCTACCTATCATATCATGACCCCACCAATTCATTCCCCGCTCATACATGTTAAACTCCCTCCATATCACCTCTCATCCCGGACACTCCTCCGCAATCATACGGCCCACACTCCCTTTTAGCCCTCATTCACCATCCAAATTTTATTGGTAGGGGGGGGGATGGGAAATCTTTAATACCACCCATATAAACCACGAATGTGCCTTTTAGTCTTTTGAGACTAAAAATCCCAAAACCACAAACCATTCTATCTTACCCCTGAACGCGGTATCCTTCATAGCCGATACCACCACTCCACGTCACCTCCACGTCATGCTCCAATTCATATGTCTTGTCCAATCATCAGCCACCTATTCGTTGCCCATTCATTTCTTCTCCCGCACATTTATAACCAAATGTCCGTTAATTAACCAGTTGGATAATTAATGAACTTTAAAATGCTCAGCACCACCCTTCCACTCCATTTTTCTCTTTATAAGCATTCTGCCATACATTTCAAAGGTTAACTTAACTTCTGTGACTGAGAGTATTCTTCAAAGCTCACCTGCTCAACATCTCAGCCACTGCTCGACATTCTAGCAGCCATTTGTCTTGTTCACAAGCACACCTTCCAGGTCCACTTGTCAGTTACCTGTCTCCACTTTGTTAACTCCTTTTTATCATTATGTCATTTACAGTCCGTAGTTTCATTTTCCAAAAATGCCTCCCAAGGGAAAAACAATTGTAGAAGTGTCAAATCCTCTAATTCAACCACAGATTGATTTCCACCATACTCCATTAGTTGACAAGGATTGCAAAATCATTGAGACTTCTTCTCAATTCAATTTATTTGAAATTTATTGTTGGTGAGAAGAGCAGTTAATTGACCAAAGTGATGAAATTGGGCTATGGGAATCCCAATTACCCCATCATATTTTCCCACAAATACATAGAGCTCCAGAGTTTGTGAGAAAATGCCAAGAATCCTATGATCCCAGCTAGAGAGCCATAATCTCACCTACTGGAGAAAATCCTCTATCCCATTAATGTTGATTCAATTGAGAAAATGTTGCAGGGCCCTGCCACTACACCAACTCATCCTTTTTCTCATGAAAACTTGATAGAAGCTTACAACAAATTGGACTTTACCAAGAGATCCCAAACCCTGGAACTATTTTTAGCAATTGTTAGTCCTCTACCAAAGAGAAACCCCCCTTATGTTTCCTGATAGAACCAAGCATATTACTACTATCTTGTCCTATTTGCTTGGTTACCACTACGATCAGCCTGTCTATGAAGCCATCCTTGGTTTCTTATCCATGTTTTCTTCTGATTCTAAGCCTACTGTTATTTATGATTTTGGTCATTTCATACTGAAACCATACATGAGCAGTTTGTCAAATTTAACACTGAAGAAGTATTCAAGTATGCTTCAGTACTTGTATATCTGTTTATATATTTTTGGGGGGACAAATTCCCATTTACTTTGTAGAAACTTGATGAAGAAGGATCACCACAATCAACGATTTTTTGGACTTCAATGGGAATGAAGGAGAAAGAAGAATTCACATATAAGCATCTTAGAACTGTTTATTCATCCAACCCCGAGCCTTACGAGCAACACTCCATTACCAAGGATAAGTGAAGAGATTGTCAAAGAGCTTTAGTTCATAGCTCAAGCTGCAACAGGAGATTGGTATTGCTACTAGAACTACACAGAAATAAGGTTTTTTGGCTGTGAGCTTCCACCCTACAAACTGCCAAAGTCCTTGCCTGTTAGAATCTTTGCATTGGAGTACTTGAGGCAAATATTGAATGCAAATGAAGTACATTTCGTAGTTGCCAAAAAGAAATCGCAATTTAAGCTCAAAGCTCACGTTGGTACCTTCATTTGTAATATTAGGGCAGCAGGGGAGGAGGTTGATAAGATGCTAAAAGAAATGAAATTTTCTCTCAGTTTCTCTTGGTCATATGACCCATTGGGAATCATCTCCAAAATCAGAGTGGAGAATAAGTTCACACCATATCATCATACACCTAGGCCTAAGATAGAACAATTCAAGAATTAGTTGGAATGGGCAGAGAATACCCTCCAGGAGGTTGAGAAGCAGGTAGTCTCTACATCAAATATGAAAATTCCAATTGCGCAGGAAAAGGAAACCAAGAGAGAGAGGGAAGAACAATCTTCACCTCCAACAGAGGCAATAGGCCAAGGCTTCAAGGTTTTTCACAGGAAAAAGAAACAAAGAGTAGCTATGAATGTTGATTCATAGTCTGGTGAAAAATCTATACAATCTCCAACTCAGTCTACCACTTCTCATGAACAACAAATAGTCCAACATGTTGGAGACATTCTAGAGAATAAAGAGGAAGACATCTTCCATGTCTTCAGTGAAATAAAAAGAAAGAATGAGGAATTGAAGTTAAATACTTACACCCAGTTCTGGAAGCATTCTTACAGCTCTCAAGCAAGGCTTCTTTTAGTCTTTGACTCTGAGAAAGGGAAGATGCAAATGGCTTTCTTACAGTCCCAAGTTCCCCAGCCCAGGACTGCAGCACAATATCATAAACATATTTCTTTCGAGTTCAATGTCCACGATGTGCATCCAATTGATCAAATTGAGATGCATAAACAAACTTGACAGATGATTGCTTCAACCCTAACAAACATTGCTATGAATTTGTCAAAATTACGGGTTACATTGGCCAACATTCAGTCATAATTAAAGTTGGAGAAGGTCTCCTCGTTAGCAAAGGATACCAAGATTCAGTCCTTGGAAAATATAGTGCTAAGGATGGGATATGATCTATCAAACATAAATGTTGTAGAAGAGCTCACCAAGAAAAACAACACTGAAGTTGCAGCACTAAAGAAACAACTGAAACTACCAGCATCTGAGGATCCAATGGCCAAAGAAATTGAGGAGATAGAGACTCAAAAGTCAGACATGATGAAGCTCATCATATAATAGGATTTGCAAATAAAAAAAATGGAGGAGCAGATGGATAAATTGGTTAAGGGGAAGGAGGAAGCTATCAAGAACATTAAACTTCAACAGAGGCAATTTCTCTTGCAGTAGTTCCCATCACCAAAGTTTCTACTACAACCATTATTATCTGAGAGGTACAACATCAAATTGGCTCCATTGTCGGGGACTCTAATTTCATTAAGTTTTCATGGGGCAACGATATGTATTCTATTCCTTTAAGGTGATTAAAGGTCTAGAAAGGTTAAAATCCTTCACCTGGCGACTCCACTCTCCCAAACTAGCACCTTTTAAGCACACTAGATCTCGTTCAGAGGCTGACTTAGTTGATCCTCTGTCAGACCCTGAAAACATTCTAAGAAAATCCATTTCTAAAAGGGGACATCAACCCTCTTCTTCTTCTTCTTCTTCTTCAGTCTTGCAGCCAGAAGATTTACCACCATTTGATCCTTATATTAACATTCCATCCAATCCAGATTACTCCCACTTATCACCTAGGGTTGTTGAACTCTTAGACAGGGGAGTTGATTTTAAATTAGCATTCCTCATTCATTCATTTAAAACTCATCTAGAACCCTCACTACCACTAGGATAACCTAAAATCAAGTCTGACTTGGGTGTAAATTTACCAAAATACAAGCTAACATATTTCATATCCCCTACTACTTATTCATTTCCTCCCACTTTTGGACAACCTGGAGCTTCTAATTCTGAACAACCCGAGGAAACCTTCTCTGTGTATTCAAATCCACTCTTTGAAACAAAGGAGGGTAGTCATCCACAGGTCCAAAATTTAGTTCTTAATACTCTGAAATCATTCAGGAGATCCCCTCCTTCTTCAACTCCAACTAGTTCTTCACCACCTCAATCACCTTCTTCAACCTCTTCTTCATCTTCTTCAACCTCTTCATCCACCCAAACACCTCATACACCACCTCTCCCTATGACTTTCCAACCTATTGTACATGCTATATATGCAACTTTAGTCTTACCTCCTAATCTCGATGCACTCCCAATTGGATACTTGAAATACCTTCCCAGGTATAATGGGGAAACCGACCCTTCTGCTGAAGACCATCTTCAAGCCTTTTTAGACTTTGCATATAACATGAATATTTAACAAGAAAATGTTTACATGAGGTTGTTTGTACAATCACTTGAAGGAAATGTAAGAATTTTTTTTAGGTAGTTACCTGCAAATTCCATTAGAAATTGGGAAGAACTTACAAATATATTTAAAAACTAGTGGGTCTGAAAAAAGATCCTCTTTACTTACTCACTGAGTTTGATGAAATTAAAAGAAATTTTGGTGAACCTGTATTAGACTTTATCAAAAGATTCAATAAGCTTTATCATAAAATGCCCCCTGATTGTAAACCCCCTGTAGCAGCAGCAAAGTCTAGATTTTCTAAAGCTTTTGATGATGATTTTGTTGTTATGTTGAGAGGAGAAATTCAAGAACTCTTGAAGATATGCAAACAAATTCTATTGAGGTAGAAGAAAACATGGCTGCTTCAACTTCTTTGAAAGCTAAAGAGGAAGAGGCCCAAAGAAAACTCAAATCGACACAAGAGGTTTCTAGTTCTTCTAGGACTAAAACTGAAGATTTTAAAATAGATGAAATAACTTCTCTTCTTAGAAATCTATCTAATAGAATTTCCAAGATTGAGACTCAACCTAGGAGAATTTGACAAACTGTTTCCAGAACCCAAAATGAAAATCAAGGTCAGTATAAGAGAAATCCACCATTACAAATTCTTCAGAGACCTAATAACGATCAATAGATTCCCACTCCTTTGTTGATAGATGATCAACAACTTGATGATAATACTATGACCATCACTGAAGATATAAATAATATGGATACTTCCTTTGATCGATCAGTTATTATTCCTCTTACACAACAAAATCAGGTTCAAGAAGATCAAGAATCTTCACATGTTTCTAAATACCATGCATTCTCTGAATTTTTAATTGTAGAGTTGAACAAAAGATATGACCTTGGGCCTAGGCCTGACCCTGGAAGACCTCCTAAGGAAACTCCAGTAATTGAACCTCGTGCCAAAACTGCTCAAACTCAAATGACTTTTATTCAACTATTAGAACAACCAATTAATACTCCTCAAAATGACAAATATTCATTGACTACATTGAATGTTGAAAAAGAGTTAAAATCCCAATTCCTCTTTCAAAACTTTCTAAAAACCTTGGGCATAAAAATCAGGTCTCTAAATGGATACAAAATACCTCGGTTGATGCTGAAGGTGATATCATCAATCTGCAAGATGAAAAACCAACAATTGTTTTTGGCCCAAGTTCAGATATGATAGATGAAATAGTGCCTCCTTTCGATGTAACTCTTAAGGCAAATGATTCCATGTTGTATAATTGTATGCTTGATTCTGGAGCATCACATAACCTCATGCCAAAAACTATCATGGATCATTTGAAACTGGACATAACTAGATCCTATCATGACTTTTACACCTTTGATTCTAAAAGGGTGCCTTGCTTAGGATTGATTAAGGATTTAGTAGTCACCCTTGCCCAAATTCCAGTGAAAAGTGTAGTACTTGATATAGTTGTCATAGATATCCCTCCCAAATTTAGAATGCTCCTTTCTAGGTCTTGTTGTGCCAAATTAAGGGGAACTCTTCAAATGGATATGTCTTATGCTACTATTCTAGTTTATGGGGGAGAAAAACTAAGATTATATAGGGAGGTGCGATTTGTGCACACTGTTTTCAAAACAGACCGGCCAAGAAACCATCCCATTTATGCAATTGACCCAGATTTTGGTTGCTTTCAACTCTCTTCAAACCAAGTGCATGAAACTCAAGTTAAAATTGAAGATGTAATTGAAATTCCAATACCAAATCAAACTAATATATGGAATCTATTCTTTGATGGCTTCTGTACAAAAGATGGATCAGGGGCTGGAGTAGTTTTAATATCACCAGAAAAATAAAACATTACCCAATCATGTAAGCTTCACTTTGAAGTTACAAATAATGTGGCTGAATATGAAGCTTTCCTTTTGAGATTGTAACTAGCCAAAAGCATAAAGGTTCAAAACTTAAGTGTTTTTACTGATTCATAACTTATTGTCAAACAAGTGAGAAATATTTGCCAGACTAAACACCCTAGACTTAGGTCTTACCGAAATGAAGTATGGGATTCAGTTGAAAACTTCTTTGATGCTTTTAATTTGACTTATATTCCAAGAGATCAGAATATTCATGTAGATGCCTTAGCTATTTTTGCTAGTTCATTTAAACTTCCCGATCAGACAAATTTACTCTACCAAATACAAGTCCAGTATAGACCATCTATCCCAGACAATCTAAAACACTGGCAGATATTTGAAGATGATGAACGCTTGAAATCTTTTCTGCAACTTGTAGATCAATTTCTGTTCTACAAATTGATGAAGACAGATCTGAAATAAATGAAAATACAAGTGAGAATGATACTTCATATTTCAGTTCAAAAATTGTTGATCATGACATTATTCAATTATCTAACAATTTTATTCCCAAAGGCTTGATACCTCTAGAAAAATTGTTTGATCAAAATGATGTCCCCTGAAATCCTCAGTCCATTTCTTCAGAAGAGGACATAGAAGAACAAATGATGATGTCAAAAGCATCAAAATCTGTGCATCTCTAGATATTAAAACTCAATATATTAAGTTACTTCAAAATTATTAGGATGTTTTTGCTTAGACCTATGTTGATCTAAAAACTTATGACACTTCATTAATACAACATAAGATCCCTTTGAAGCTAGAAGCAATACCTTATCAACAAAACTTAGGAGGATTAATCCATCCCTTCTACCAACTGTAGAAAAGGAAATTAAGAAATGCTAGATTCCTGGATTATTCTCCCTCTTAGATATTCTAATTGGGTTGCAAATTTAGTTCCTGTCAGAAAAAAGAATGGAGAAATCAGACTTTGTGTGGACTTTAGAAATTTGAACAAAGCATCATTAAAGGATAATTATCCTTTGCCCAAAATGGACCAGTTACTTCAAATGGTCTCAGGAGCATAAAGACTTTCTATGCTTGATGATTTTTCAGGTTATAATCATGTAAATGTTGATCCAACAGATGGAGAAAAGATAGCCTTCACTACACCCTGGGGTACATTTATGTACGCTAGAATGCCATTTGGCTTATCAAATGCTGGAGCAAAATTTCAGAGATCTATGGATGTAGCTTTCATGGGTTAGGTAAAAATATTTTTGGTTATTTATCTTGATGAAATTACTGTTTTTCTAAATCTGATCAGAAACATCTAAAACACTTGATCAAGGTTTTTGACAAGTGTAGAAAATTTGGGATATCATTGAACCCTAAGAAGTCTATGTTTGCTATCAAATAAGGAAAGCTATTGGGCCACATAATCTCAAAGGAGGGAGTGGTAATTGATCCCAAGCGTGTGTCTACCATTAAAAAATTGACCTTACCTAGAAACAAGAAAGAAATTCAAGCTTTTCTGGGTAAGATTAATTTTTTAAGGAGATTCATCCCAAACTATGTAGAGATTGTAAAAGATATAACTGACATAATCTGAAAGGATCACTAAGTTAAATGGACTATCTCTTCTAGGCATGCATTTGATCAGATCAAGAAAGCTATCTCCGAAGCTCCCACCTTAGCCAGCCCTGATTATACTAAACCATTCAGTATCTTTTCTTTTGCCTCATAAACAACCATTGTTGTTGATCTATTACAAAAGAATGAAGATTCCGATGACAAGCTAGTAGCCTTTTTCAGTAAGGTTATGAGAGATGTCGAGCTTAAGTATGACATAATCTAGAAGTAAGCATATGCCCTCATTCAAGCCCTGAAATCTTTCAGGATGTATGTCCTACATTCACCTATTACTACTTATGTTCCTAATGGTGCTACGAAAATCATTCTAACTCAACCTGACACTAATGGGAAAAGAGGTAGGTGGATCACTGAAATAATTGAGTTTGATCTGACTATCAAAACTAAAAAGCTAGTAAAAGGCTAGGCATTAGCCAAGCTTCTACCAGAATCCAGTTGCAAAGTGCTTGGAATCAATTCTATTTTAGAAGTAAAAGGGAAGAATCCACAAGAACCTTTCCTAATTTTACAAGGGGAGAATCCACAGGAACCTTTCCTAATTTTACAAGGGGAGAATCCATAAGAACCTTCTCTTCAATCTGAAGAAAAGAATCCACAAGAAATTTTACCTTCAGATCAGATTAGCCCTTTACATATTGATGAAAAATTTCTATTGTCAGATTGGTATCAAGACATTGTAAATTTTTTGCTCCATTTTGAATGCCTAACATCATTCTCCAAAGCCCAATGTAAAACTCTTAAATTGAAAGCAGTCAAGTACTGCATCATAAATGCAAATTTGTACTAGAAAGATCCACTGAATATTTTGTTATTATGTTTAACAAAATCAGAAACTGAAGGAATCATTGATAGTTTCATACAAGATTTTTTGGAGGACATTATGTTTGGAGAGAAACAACATACAAGATTTTAAGGGGAGGATTTTATTGGCCAACATTGTTCTTGAAAGTAGGGGCAAAGCCCAGAGGTTGTGTTCCTTGTCAGATGTTTGCTGGTAAGCAGAAAATAGTAGCTCTTCCACTAGTACCATCAATAATCTCAACACCTTTCCTTCAATGGAGATTAGATTTTGTTGGAGAAATCCATCCCACTTCAAGTAATCAACACAGATGGATCCTCACAGCAACAAACTACTTCACTAAATTGGTAGAAGCAATTCTGGTAAGAAATGCTACCGATTCGGTAATAATTAAATTCATTAAAGAAAATATCTTATCTAGGTTTGGCTGCCCAACTCAAATTGTCACAGATAATGCAACAACATTCTCTAGTGTTAAAATGATTTAGTTTTGCCAGAAATATCAGATTCGGTTACATCATTCAACTCCATACTACCCTCAAGGTAATGACCTTGCAAAATCCTCAAATAAAAGTCTAGTAAAAGTAATCAAAAATACCCTAGCAGATCATAAAAATATCTAGGACTCTCATGTAATTTATGTAGTATAGGCAAACAGAATAACTCCAAAAGGATCTACTGGGAAATCTCCTTTTCAGTTAGTCTATGGGAAAAATGCAGTTTTCCCCACCAATTTAGCTTTCCCAGTTTTAAAATTCTTGTAGGACTCAATAGATGAACCTGATGATTTTTCAAGAAGGATAATTCAAATTATTGAAATGAAAATAGAGGTGAAGTTCAATACAAATTGAAGAAATATCAGAATAAGATGAAAAGCCTGTTTGACAGAAGAGCTAGGGAAAGGGACTTCAGGGAAGGTGACCTAGTTCTAAGATGGGAATTCAGGAGGGAGGAAAAGGGAAAGCATGGTAAGTTTGACAACCTATGGTTTGGTCCTTTAGCAATCGCTAAAGTAAAGAGTAACAACACTTCTGTGCTACAAAATCTGGAGGGACTATATCCCACTTATCCTATAAATGGAAGGTTTCTCAAACATTTCATTCAATACTGAGAAGTTGGAATACATTTCACTGTAAATACTTTGATTTCTTTTACTTTTAAAGCTACCAGTTAGATTTTTTACACCAAAGACTCCATATCTCGAGGAAAAGGCACATGGATCTGCAGGTCCTCTACATTCTACAGGAGAAAGCAGTCCCGAGTTGGAGCCAATGTTGTAGCATTTTTTGGTTTTGATAAGTTAGAATAAATTAGACAAAAAATGAAAATGTATTTAGAAAATGTTAGGATAGGATATGGACAAAAAAAATATTGAATAAAAAAATGTTAGTGTTATCACTCAGGTTGTCCCCAAGCTCCTGAAGGGATACGGCTGAGGTAACCACAAGCCAATCTTTGGATTGCAGGTTCTAGCCCACCTGCAATCAGAGAGGCCTCTCTCTTGATGATTTAGCTTTGTTGATGATGATTTTAGGCTAGTTATTGGGTTCAATGGGTTTGTTTGTGTTTGGATGGAAGGAAGATGCTTTCAAGCAGAGAGGCATGCATAGAGTGATAAGTTTAAAACCATTGGGCATGGAGTCAAGGAGTAGGACCGCAAGTATGCTTTCTTGATCACAAGAGGAACATGGAGCAAGGTAGCTGCACATGAAACAACCTTCAAGCTAAAGAGATGGAGTGAAATGTAAGGAATGAGAGGCAATTAAGAATCTCTCAATCAACTTAACAGAGGGAAGGAAAATGAGCTCTATCTAGGGGCAGTTAAGAATCCCTGGATAATTGTCATACATGGTGAATTAGGGCAAATATGAGCCATGTGGATTTCATATTTATGCCTAAAACAAATGAAAAACATAAAGAAACAACAAAAATTGAGCATAGAGTGCAATTAAATAAGTTCTAAACCAATCTTTCTTTTTGCTACTTATATAATGACTTATGAATGGAAAACAGAGGTAAGAAGCACTTATTGGGTCATGTACCAGCACAAGAATTCCACAGTCACTCTTCAACCATTAAACACAGTAAACAATTCATTCTCCAAGCTCGTAAGCAGTCTTTGATTATAGAAATTATCAGATATACAGTGCGAGTCTCTGCTTAAGCAAAACATCCAAGCAACAAAAACCAACCCCCATTACATTGTTCAGGGCGGTCTTTATAGGTAAAATATCCAAAAGTATTTATTACAACTGACCTAAACAGGTCTGCGGGAAAAGCTTTTAAACCTAAACTTGTGCTGAAATTAAATGCAAATAAAATATCTATTGAGTTGCGCTAGAAGCAACTGGATCAAAAAGAGTTAATGTAGTGTCCTCTGTGACTTGGTGCAGTGCTTTTGCAATAACTGTGCTTTGAGCTTTGGTCCACTGATCTTATGTGAGTTTGATGTGCAATAAGTGTGATTTGAGAGCTCTTTAATGGCATCTATTGTTTTGTTGACTTTGCTGGAGGGTTCTTTAATGCTTTATCTGCTTCGAGCACTAAGAAAATCCCCACTGATACACTTTGCCGCATCCTAATACTCTTTGTCATGAATTTTAGCATTCACTTTGGCTCTGATACTCCTTAATGCCTGAATCGGGTCTCTCTCTTCTGCTGATATACTAAAAACCATTAAATCGGGCCTTTTCTGCCATTTTTGGCGCAAAAATGGCTGAGGAATCGAACGATTCCCCAAATTTGGCCCATTTCCCGTAGCGATGTGCGATTAGCGCTAAGCGCTAATCGCGCATCGAAAACTGCCTCAGAATTTCATTTTGGGCTTCCGCAGCTTAGATTTCGCACTTGTGTGTTTTTTTTCAGCTGCTGACGTCAGCATGACATCAGCAGTACGGCAGATGACATTAGCATGATGTCAGTAGTGGGACCTCTTGTACGGTGATGACGTCAGCAGGGTGACGTGGCAGTACGGCGGGGTGATGACGTGGAAGTACGGTGGCAGGCCAGTGCAGGCAGGAAGGGGTGAGATGGTGGCAACTTGATGGGTGACGTGGTGCTTACATCACGTAAGGGGAGGGCGGTTTCTGTTTTGTGCCACACCACTTTTATGCCTAGGCGGTATTGGCAGGGGGGGCTCCGCCACAGCTGGGAGGGCGACGCGTGGCGGGAGTACGATGACAAAACTGTCGATCTCTTGGGCGCTAACCCTCGACATGTCGGGGCACAAAAAGACCTGCCCACGGCAGATCACGGGCTCTGGCAATCAGACGGCTAGCGGATAAGACGAGGTGGAGGATGGATAAGGAAGGGGCCCGCGTGCCAATTAATTTTAATTTTTAATTTGGCAGGGGTAGAAAACTTTAGGAAAAGTGGGTTTTTGGGGTTAAATTTGCACGGGGTTAGATATTTGAATGTGGGGTTTTTAGGAGAAAGGGCGAAGCATGGGTTTTATGCATAGGAGTGAGTCCCAATGCATTTAGAAGGGGTTTTTGTAAACAACATGAGGGTTCTTACTAAGTTTCAGGAAAACTTAATAATTCCCAAGGGATACTTATGGTTATTTTTCAACCAGGGGGAAGGGATAAATATATAGGGGAGTTATTAACATAGTTTTAGTAGGGGATGGGGAGATAGATAGGGAGCTATATAGTAAAGTTAGTAGTTAATATGACCATGATGAGAAAGCGCTAAGTGTGTGAATCTTAGGCTATTAAGGAGAAAAATGATTGATAAAGGGAGTATGAATATTCCTTGAGCAAAGCAGATCTTTACCAAGGCAATTGATATGAAAATGATGAAACTAAGAGATATCAAGCAGATCTTGACCTCTTTGGGGAAGTTAGTGAATGATTTGGGGAATGAGGAAGAAGGGGGAGTTAGACATGCCTCGCTTGAGTCCTTCAGATGGCAACTGCCTGATAATTATGACTTGAACATATATGACACTTGAAAACATGAAATTGATCACAAATCAACATTCTGCAACCTCAAAACTACCTACCCAGCCTACTTACCTAGCATTTTTTCTTCTTTTTGGTTTGGGTGCACTTAGACTTGCAAACCCAACTTTTTCAATTTTTATTTTATTGTCTTCCTATCTATATCTACACTTATTTCATCCAGGGCTCAGATTAGGCTGTTGAGCACCCTTGCTTCTCTACCTATCTAGGAATCTGCCAAGATTAAGCTGTTTGGACATATGTTAATTCTCTATATTCTAAAACAGGAAATTGAAACCTAGGGAGACCAAGATTAAACTGTTTGGACCTCCCTTTAACTGAAAATTCTTCAAAAATGGAATAGTACATCAAAATTGGAACACAACAGTGGCACTTGAACTGGCACATTCTCATGGCATCCTTCTTTGGCTTCTGTTAGCAAATATGGAACATTGCAGCATGTAAAGAATGACATATTTGGCATGTAAAAATGTCAATCATGAAAGATGAGTAACCTGCTGCAGCAGGAGGCTAACAGTGGCTCCACTTGGGGATGGCTTTTCCTTGTGAAAAGTCAAGAACAACACGTCAGACTGCCTTGATCTTCTATTGTTGCTGTAGATTGAAATTTCATAGTGCTGACTGTCAGATAATTGGAAGTTTGGAATGAGAACAACACTCTTCCTCAACTGAATTGCTTGTGACCTGTATAGCACTACCTGCTTTCTTCTGCGTGCTCTATCATCCAGATTGTTACACACAAATAAAACAAAATGATGATATATACAAAATTTTTGTACAAAAATGATGCTGTTAGTTATTCTTAACAAAAGGGATCATGATAATGTTTTAACATTCGACCATTTACAGGGCCCTCTTCAGCAGTACTACCAATTTCAGATTTGAGGAAATATGTGTTGTTGCCTTGCACTGCACTGATAATGAATGGACCTTTCCAAAGAAAATCAAACTTAGCATGTTTGCCCTTGTCTTCTCTTCGTGAATCCCACCTTAGAACTTTGCTGTCAACACAAAAATCCTCATCCTTGGCTCTCTTATCAAACATCTTTTTGAGTTTCTCTTGCAAAATCTGAGCTCTGTCATACACTTGCTCTCTGGTTTGCTGAAGGTGAATGGTCTGATTAATTCTTCTTTGAATGTCATTTGGTTCAGCTTGAATCTCCTGTAACAGTTTGATAGTAGGAATGCCCAAAGATGAAGGGAATCTGACTTCCCTGCCATATACTAGCTCATAAGGGCTCATCCCAATGGATTTCTTGGTTGAAAGTCTGTCTGCCCACAAGGCATTTGTGAGCTTCCTATGCCAATTCTTTTTGTTCTCTTCCAACACTTTCTTTATGATGTTGATGAGGCTTTTGTTGGATGATTCGGCCAGGCCATTACCTTGAGGATAGTAGGATGAAGAGTGGCCCAAGGTAATGTGAAATTTATGGCAGAAGTTGATCATCTTTTTGGATTTGAAGGCAGCAACATTGCCAGTGATGATTTTCTCAGGGCAGCCAAATCTAGAAAGGATATTGTCCTCAAGGAATCGGATAATAGTGGAGTCATTGGCTTGCCTACATGGGATGGCCTCAATCCACTAGGTGAAATAGTCGGTGGCTGTTAAAATCCACTTGTGCTGTCCTGAAGAAGAGGGATGGATTTCCCCTATGAAGTCAAGACCCCATTGTTGGAAAGGCTGTTTGGTTGAGATAGGCTTAAGGGGCAGAGGCAATAGTTTTCCTTTTCCTTCAAAGATTTGGCATTTGAGACATGAGACAACAAATTTTTTGACATCTACAAATAGAGAGGGCCAATAATAACCAGCCCTTAAAATCTTGTCAGCAGTGGAATTCCAATATAGATACCCTCCACAGTCCCCTGCATGGAACTCTTTCATGATGCTGTTGGTTTCATTTATGGTTAAACAATTTAGCAATATTCCTTCATGATTTTTCCAAAACAGGGCACCATCTAAGACACAAAACTTTAGAGGTTTCATCTTCAAAAATCTTTTCTTGGTTCTGGACAATCCTGGGGGAGCACACAGGTTTAACAATACATAGCAAATATCGGCATACCATGGGGATTGTAAAAAGGTTTCACTGATTTGTGGAGTCGCCAGATCCTGTTCATTGTCCAGCTGTTTGATGTCTAAGGCCTGAAAATTTGTTTCGGACATTAGCTTGGCTAAACCTTGTCCCTTTATCAACTTTGTGGGTTTTATCTCGATGTCATATTCAAGGATACTGGCAATCCATTTGCCTCTTTTGCCTTCTAGTCCCTCTTGAGTTAATATGTCTTTTACAACAGAGTTTGGGACATAGGCAATCACATGTGAATACAAAATATAAACTATGAAGTCTTTAATGGCTTTGACAAGGGCATAGGCCTGTTTTTCCATGATTTGGTATTTCAAGGGTGCATCTCTTAAGGCTCGGCTGAAAAATGCAATAGGATTTTCATTTCCTTGATCATCCTTTTGCAGAAGGACAACAACTATCGTGTGCTCTGAAGCAAAGGAAAAGATGATAAAATCCTTGTCAAATTGCGGACTTCTGAGTACATGCGTTTGAGTCAAGGCAGCTTTGATACTCTCAAAAGCCTGCTTGGTTTCCAGATACCATCTTACCTTAGCATCCTTTTTTAACATGTTACTTAACAGTCTTATCAGTTCTGCTAAATTTGGGATGAATCTCCTTAGGAAATTGATCTTTCCAAGGAATGCTTGCAACTCTTTTATGTTTCTTGGGTATGGAATTTGAAGGATTGCTTGAATTCTTTCCGGATCAATTATGATACCATCTTTTGAGATGATGTAGCCTAGCAACTTACCTTCGTCAAGGCCAAACAAGGACTTCTTGGGGTTCAAGGAAATGCCATATTTTCTGCATGTCATGAAGATCTACCTTAAGTGCTTGAGGTGCTCTTGATCAGATTTGGAGAAAGGGGTTAAGTCATCAAGATAGAAAACAAGGAATTCGTGGATTTCCTTGGCAAATGCAATATCCGTTGCCCTTTGAAAGGTGGCACCAATGTTCTTTAGACCGAAAGGCATTTTGACATACTTAAATGTTCCCCAGGGTGTGGTAAAGGTTTTTTTGTCTTGGTCATCTGGGTGAACAAGTATTTGATTGAAACCTGAAAATCCATCTAGTAAAGAGATTCTAGATGAACCCACTACTCTTTGTAGGATGTGGTCCATTTTAGGCAAAGGGTAGTGGTCTTTTAAAGAGACCTGGTTTAAGTTTCTTAGGTCTACACACAGTCTGATCTCACCTGATTTTTTCCTTGTGGGAACCAGATTGGACACCCATTCAGAAAATATGATGGGTGCTATGATACCAGCTTCAAACATTCTCTTCACTTCCTTCTCAATGAGGGGAAGAAGCATATGGTTTATTCTTCTAAGTTTCTGCTTGAATGGTTTTTGATTTGGTTTTAAGGGAATGGTATGTTGAATCACTGAGGTGTCATAGGACTTCAAGTCCTCATAACTCCAAGTAAATACATCTTGGAACTCTTTGAACAAATCCACATACTTTGGCTTTTGATCAGGGGGCAGATGTTTGGACAATTTAATCATTTTGGGCTTTTCTGTTGTCCCTATGTTGTGTTCTTCTATAGCAGCATCTAAAGGCTCCATTTTTGGTTTTCTGGAGTAAGGCTAGCAGGTAAAAAGTTATTCTTTAGATCAATAAACTCAGCCTCTACTTTGGCTGCTTGCTCCAAATGCATTTGTTTCAGCTATTCCATGTTTGCATTGTCAAAAGAAGTTGGGTTCAAGATTTGTTTTGCTGTTGCAGTTGTTACAACCTGCTGATTTTCATTTGTTTGTTGTTGGGAATCGTTCATGGCCTCCATGTCAATGTTTAAATTTGAAAACTCGCCCTCAAGAGTGAGGAAATTGTTAATGTGGGCATCATTTTCAAATACTTGAAAATCTCTAATATTGTTAAGAACAACCGGCCTATGTTTTATCTCAGCAATAAAATGGTGATTTGGCTCAAAGGGAAGCTTGCATATACTAGCAAAAGTGGCTAGGCTCTGTGCATGAATATTATGGTTTCTAGAAATCTTGGCAAACTCGGATTCAACGAAGGTATTAAGTATTTCTATTGCAACAGTCCTATAGGCCCTCATTCTATTGCCATTGGTAACAAAGTTGCCTTTCATTTGTTGTATGATTAAATCGGAGTCACCTAGAATGGACACTTTTGTAGCTCCTAGGACTTTGAGCAATTTTAGGCCTAAGAGGAGAGCCTCATACTATGCCATGTTGTTGGTGCATCTGAAATTTAGTCTGTAGGCATGGCCTTCTGCATGATTGTCATGTGTATTGTGAATCCATACATCTGCCCCTACTCCTAACTTGTTGATAGAACCATCAAACTCTAAATACCATGTAATTTCTTGTTTTTGGTTTGTATCCAGAGTTTCAGTCATTTTAGGATTGGGCAGATCTAAAATTTCTGTTTGAGGAGTTTTTTCTTGTTTACTGGCTGCCTTGACTGTTGTGACTATTTCATGGGCATGGGCAACCCGTTCTTCATTTATGCATGTCTCTAGCTCTGAAGCTAAAGGCTTATCATTAGTTGGAGGATTGTTGTCATCATTAAAAAGAATAAATGAATCCATATCAGAATGGATTGAGTAAATTGGAAAATTTTGGGGCTTCTCCTCACTACTCACCACATACTTCATGAGTGTTTCTCTGTACAATCTCTTTGGTTGCCCAAAGACAGAAATAGTGGCATAAGAGAGGTCGAGTTGGAGGGATCCTTGGAGTTTTGCTCCCCATGATCTTGATAGGAGCATGCCATATTTTGTTGGAATGTCAGCAACTACCACGTCCATTAGGATTGTCTTGTTGGGAAATTGGACTAAAGACACACAAAGACCTTTGATTAAGCCTAAACACTTGACCTGACTCGAGTCAAAGGAGTATAGATCTTTGTAGGGTCTTGTGACATCAAGGTTTAGCTTTTCCATTACAGCTTTGGGCATAAGATTGTGTGAGGCACCTGAGTCAAACATAACATTGTGCAAGATTTTGTCATGTATGTGCAGACTGACATAAAAGGGTGGAACAGATCCATATGTTGTTTTTCCATTAACTTCTGGACCAAACAGCAGCTCAGGGGTATCATCTAAAACATTTACATCATCCTTGATCTCTGGCATTTGAAGTGACCTTTGAATTTGTTGCCTATACACATCATGTTTGGCAAGTTCTGAGAGGGGGATGGATATTTTAAATTTTCCAATCTCTGCTTCTAAATTGAATGGTTTTTCTAATGGAATCTTTGCGTTAATAGTAGCAGATTTCTCCTTTTCAAGAATACTTTCTGTGTTTTGCTTTTGATTGTCTGTGTTATGGTGAATGACACCTTGTGGTATATCTGTTTTGGGAAGGTTTTTGGGATTACTGTTCAAATTTTCTTTTAAGGAAGAAGGAGGCAAAGGCTGATGAATAGGAGGTTGTATGTCTGTTATGTCCTCTACAGTTACTTGATGTGGGTTTGGGACAGAAATATCAGCTGGTTCTGTTATGACAACCTTGCCTTTAATCTTGTTGGGTTGTTTGCTGTCCTTTGTTTTTCTAGGTGCAGGGATATCAATGGTTCTTGTTCTCAACTTATATTGTTTGTGGACCTCATACACATCAGAATCATAGCCTTGTTTAAAGTCAAAAGACTCTCCCGTCTTGGTCTGAAATTGTTTTACATCAGGGTAATTTTGGTCTTCTTGAGTGAGAAATATTTGCTGCTCATTTTTCGAATCTATCAAGTTCATGTGAGTCTCTTCTATGGGCTCACTGGATGTGTATGCCTCTGCGTAGTTTTCTTGGAAAGGAGGCCTAATATCATGGTCGGGACTAGCCCTTCCAGCATTTGTGTTTTGATTTTTTCTGAAGTTTGGGTTCCTTACGGTGTTGGTCTGTTGTCCTTCCCATGATGATTTCCTCTCAACACTTTCCACTCTATCTCCCAACCTATGCATGCCACTGATAATAGCACCTACCTTATGGTCTAAGGCTGAGGGTTCTTCCTTAAAGGTAGTTCTTCTCTCGGTTCTAGCTCTGTTTCTTTTGGCAATTAGGTTTGCCTCCACACTAACATCAACATTTTGCATCTCTGCAAGGCTTTGAGGGGCTCTTTCCCTTAGCTGATAAGCCATTTCAGCATTAAAACCATCAGGGAATTTGTACAAAGCAAGATCGGGTGGAGGTCTTAAGTTCTATGGTATTTCATTATAAACATTATTGAACCTTGCACAGTAGTCCAAAACAGTCTCCTAAGGGCCTCTTTTGATAGTGTCATACTCAGATAATATGTGCAAGGGGTCTTTCTTCTTCTCCCATCTGTTGATAAATGACTGATATAAGGCTTCAGGGTTTGCTATGGAATTGGCTGGGAGTGTTCTAAACCAAGTCCTGACATCATCGGTCAAACTTTGGACAAAAATCTTCATTCTCACACTATCATCGTAAATCTCATAATTCTCAAAGTAGTCCTGCATTTTCTTTGTATGCTAAAGGGTTGTGCAGGCATTTGTACCATCAAAATAAGTAATTTTAGTCTGGTAATCCTGAGGCATAGCCCTGGGATTTGCAGGCAGCTGTAAAGGTGGATATCTATTATCCATATTAACAGGGATAAGTGGAACAATAGGGACAAGTGGAACAACTGAAGTAACTGGGATAATCAGAGTAGTAGTGGTGGTATGTGTAGTGAACAAAGGTGTGGAAACGGTACTTGGAGAAGAAGATGATGAACAAGGGGAAGTAGGGTTTGAACGAAACAAAACTTTAACAGGGGTTGAAAAATGGCTATGCTGAATTGTTTTAGGACTAGAAGCAGTCAAACCTTCTTGTTGCTCTTGTTTTCTAATGATTTTAGGAATTATATTGGGGTTTTCAAAAACAGCTGGGGGATTTGGGTCCGGATTTGATCTTGTATAATGCGAATGCTTCTTGGGAGCCAGCTTCTAACTTGTTTTTTTTTTTTTTTGGAAATTTTCTAACAATACAGGTTAAACAAAAACTTTTAAAGGTCAGTTTATTCCTCTGCAGAGCTTCGGACTGGTTTTGTGAGATTTTCTGAGGAGATCCCCAACAGAGTCGCCATTATGTTATCACTCAGGTTGTCCCTAAGCTCCTGAAGGGATACAACTAAGGTAACCACAAACCAATCTTTGGATTGCAGGTTCTAGCCCACCTACAATCAGAGAGGGCTCTCTCTTGATGATTTAGCTTTGTTGATGATGATTTTAGGCTAGTTATTGGGTTCAATGGGTTTGTTTGTGTTTGGATGGTGTTTGGATGGAAGGAAGATGCTTTCAAGCAGAGAGGCATGCATAGAGTAATAAGTTTCAAACCATTCGGAATGGATTCAAGGAGTAGGACCGCAGGTATGCTTTCTTGATCACAAGAGGAACATGGAGTAAGGTAGCTGCACATGAAACAACCTTGAAGTTAAAGAGATGGAGTGAAATGTAAGGAATGAGAGGCAATTAAGAATATCTCAATCAGCTTAACAGAGGGAAGGAAAATGAGCTATATCTAGGGGTAGTTAAGAATCCATGGATAATTGTCATACATGGTGAATTAGGGCAAATATGAGCCATGTGGAATTCATATTTATGCCCAAAACAGATGAAAAACATAAAGAAACAACAGAAATTGAGCATAGAGCGCAATTAAACAAGTTCTAAACCAATCTTTCTTTCTACTGTTTAGATAATGACTTATGAATGGAAAACAGAGGTAAGAAGCACTTATTGGGTCATGTACCAACACAAGAATTCCACAGTCACTCTTCAACCATTAAACATAGTAAACAATTCATTCTCCAAGCTCGTAAGCAGTCTTTGATTATAGAAATTATCAGATATACAGTTCACGTCTTTGCTTAAGCAAAAAATCCAACCAACAAAAACCAACCCCCATTAGATTGTTCAGGGCGGTCTTTATAGGTAAAATATCCAAAAGTATTTATTATAGCTGACCTAAACAGGTCTGCGGGAAAAGCTTTTAAACCTAAACTTGTGCTGAAATTAAATGCAAATAAAATATCTATTGAGCTGCGCCAA
This sequence comes from Pinus taeda, assembly GCA_000404065.3. Lineage (NCBI taxonomy): Eukaryota > Viridiplantae > Streptophyta > Pinopsida > Pinales > Pinaceae > Pinus > Pinus taeda. Next base: position 6,006 of record APFE030467308.1, on the reverse strand, counting down.
AAGCAGCTAGATCAAAAAGAGTTAATGTAGTGTCCTCTGTGACTTGGTGCAGTGCTTTTGCAATAACTGTGCTTTGAGCTTTGGTCCACTGATCTTATGTGAGTTTGATGTGCAATAAGTGTGATTTGAGAGCTCTTTAATGGCATCTATTGTTTTGTTGACTTTGCTGGAGGGTTCTTTAATGCTTTATCTACTTCGAGCACTGAGAAAATCCCCACTGATACACTTTTCCGCATCCTGATACTCTTTGTCATGAATTTTGGCGTTCACTTTGGCTCTGATACTCCTTAATTCCTGAATTGGGCCTCTCTCTTCTGCTGATATGCTAAAAACCAATAAATCGAGCCTATTCTGCCATTTTTGGTGCAAAAACGGCTGAGGAATCAAAATATTCCCCAATTTGGCCCATTTCCCGTAGCGATGCACGATTAGCGCTAAGCACTAATCGCGCATTGAAAACTGCCTCAGAATTTCATTCTGGGCTTCCGAAGCTTAGATTTCGCACTTACGTGAATTTTCAGCTGCTGACATCAATAGTACAGTGGATGACGTCAGCATGACATCAGTAGTGGGAGCCTCTTGTACAGTGATGATGTCAGCAGGGTGACGTGGCAGTACGACGGGGTGGTGACGTGGCAGTACGACGGGGTGATGACGTGGCAGTACGGTGGCAGGCTGGTGTAGGCAGGAAGAGGTGATATGGCAACAACTTGGCGGGTGACGCGATGCTTACGTCACGTAAGGGGAGGGCGGTTTCTGGTTTCTGGCACACCGCTTTTGCGCCTGGGCGGTATTGGCAGGGGGGCTCCGCCACAGCCGGGAGGGGGACGCGTGGCGGGAGTACGACGGCAAAACTGCCGATCTCCCGGCGCTAACCCTCGGCATGTCGGGGCACAAAAAGACTCGCCCACTGCAGATCTCGGGCTCTGGCGATCGGACGGCTGGCGGATAAGACGAGGTGGCGGATGGATAAGGAAGGGGCCCACGTGCCAATTAATTTTAAGTTTTAATTCGGCGGGGGTAGAAAACTTTAGGAAAAGTGGGTTTTTGGGGTTAAATTTGCACGGGGTTAGATATTTGAATGTGGGGTTTTTAGGAGAAAGGGCGGAGCATGGGTTTTATGCATAGGAGTGAGTCCCAATGCATTTAGAAGGGGTTTTTTTTCAACCAGGGGGAAGGGATAAATATATGGGGGAGTTATTAACATAGTTTTAGTAGGGGATGGGGAGATAGATAGGGAGCTATATAGTAATTCTAGTAGTTAATATGACCATGATGAGAAAGCTCTAGGTGTGTAAATCTTAGGCTATTAAGGAGAAAAGTGATTGATAAAGGGAGTATGAATATTCCTTGAGCAAAGCAGATCTTTACCAAGGCAATTGATATGAAAATGATGAAACTGAGAGATATCAAGCAGATCTTGACCTCTTTGGGGAAGTTAGTGAATGATTTGGGGAATGAGGAAGAAGGGGGAGTTAGACATGCCTCGCTTGAGTCCTTCAAATGGCAACTGCCTGATAATTGTGACTTGAATAGATATGACACTTGAAAACATGAAATTGATCACAAATCAAAATTCTGCAACCTCAAAACTACCTACCCAGCCTACTCACCTAGCATTTTTTCTTCTTTTTGGTTTGGGTGCACTTAGACTTGCAGACCCAGCTTTTTCAATTTTTCTTTTATTGTCTTCCTATCTATATCTACACTTATTTCATCTAGGGCTCAGATTAGGCTGTTGAGCACCCTTGCTTCTCTACCTATCTAGGAATCTGCCAAGATTAAGCTGTTTGGACAGATGGTGATTCTCTATATTCTAAACAAGAAATTGAAGACCTATGGAGACCAAGATTAAACTGTTTGGACCTCCTTTAACTGAAAATTCTTCAAAAATGGAATAGTACATCAAAATTGGACACAAAGTGGCACTTGAACTGGCACATTCTCATGGCATCCTTCTTTGGCTTCTGTTAGCAAATATGGAACATTGCAGCATGCAAAGAATGACATATTTGGCATGTAAAAATGTCAATCATGAAAGATGAGTAACCTGCTGCAGCAGAAGGCTAACAGTTAGGAAAGTATTTTTATAAATATGTCCATATCAAAGAAAATGTTAGGGTAGATGCTCTAAAAAATGAAGGCAAAATAAAATGTTAGGTTAGACAAAAAAGAAAAAGAAATAAACTCTGAAAGTGTTGCAAATCTAAATGCCACTACTTTGTTTTAAATTCAGTTTGAAAAATAATATTTGTGTGCAATTTGTTTAGATGCCACACTAGGTTATTTTATCCAATTATACAGTTGCATCACAATTGGATTTGTTCTCATAGGTAGAAAATAAATTGAGTCAACAATTTAATCTAAGCCAATGGAAGAAATAACGTATAGAGATAGATTGTTTATAAAAGGAAAATATTGGGTTGCTAGTTCAAATGCACTCTGGAAGGATAAGTAAAAATGTTAGAAATAGAAGGGTAGGTAGAAATGTGAAAGTTTGAAATTTTGAAATGGTTATTTCCTAAGTATTGTATCGCATCACATTATTCATAATTGAATGAACCATCAAATGAAAGTGCGATGTGCGATACCGATGTCAGTCGACGAATGACCATTGATTCCTGACGATAGGATCATATCACATCGCATCATTCATAGTTGATTGCATAAACCATTGGGTGGAGGAAAGTGCGATGTGCGATACCGATGTCAGCCATCGGATGACCGTTGATTCCTGACCGTATGATCATATCACATTGCATCATTCATAAGTGCATGAACCATTGGGCAAAGGAAAGTGTGATTTGTGAGATGCCATCACTTCATTCATTAAATCACCCGGGCCCACAGTCGCTGCGTCCGCCTATCATATCACCACCCCACCATACATTCCCTACTCATACATGTTAAACTCCCTCCATATCACCTCTCATCCTACACACTCCTTTGCAATCATACGACTTGCATTCCCTTTCGGCCCTCATTAACCGTCTGAAGTTTATCGGCCAGGGGGGGGGGTGGCTGAAATGGGAAGTCTTTAATACTGCCCATATAAACCATGAAAGTTCCTTTTAGTCTTTCAGGACTAAAAATCCCAAAACCACAAACCACTCTGTCTTAACCTCGAACGCAGTTCCTTCATATCCATTACTGCCACTCCACGTCACCTCCACATCATGCTCCACTTCATATCTCCCATCCAATCATCGACAACTTATCCATTTCCCATTCATTTCCGCTCCCACACATTTATAACCAAATTTCCATTAATTAACCAGTTGGATAATTAATGAACTTTCAAATGCTCGGTGCCACCCTTCCACTCCATTTTTCTCTTTATAAGCACTCTTCCATACATTTCAAAGGTTACACAATTAACTTTTGCGACCAAGAGTATTCTTCAAAGCTCGCCTACTTAACAACTCAGACACTGCCTGACATTCTAGCAACCATTTGTCATGTTTGCAAGCACACCTTCCAGGTCCACTTGTCAGTTACCTGTCTCCACTCTGTTAACTTCTTTTTATCATTCTGCCATTTACAGTCCACAGTTTTGTTTTCCAAAAATGCTTCCCAAGGGAAAAACAATTGTAGAAGTGTCAAATCCTCTAATTCACCCACAAATTGATTTCCACCATACTCCATTTGTTGACAATGATTGCAAAATTATTGTGAATTCTTCTCAATTCGATTTATTTGAAATTTATTATTGGTGGGAAGAGGAACTAATTGACCAGAGTGATGAAATTGGGCTCTGGAAATCCCATTTACCCCATCATATTTTTCCACAAATACACAGAGCTCCAATGTTTGTGAGAAAATGCAAAGAATCCTATGATCCCAGCCAGAAAGCCATAATCTCACCTACTGGAGAAATCCTCTATCCCATTAACGCTGATTCAATTGAAAAAATGTTGCAGGCCCCTTCCACTACACTAACTCATCCTTTTTCTCATGAAAATCTGAGAGAAGCTTACAACAAATTGGACTTTACCAAGAGATCACAGACTTTGGAACTATTTTTAGTAATTGGTAGTCCTCTACCAAAGAGAATCCCCCCTTATGATTCATCTATGTTTCCTGATAGGACCAGGCATATTACTACTATCCTATCCTATTTTCTTGGTTACCACTTTGATCAGTCTTCCAATGAAGCCATCCTTGGTTTCTTATGCATGTTTTCTTTTGATTCTAAGCCTATTGTTATTTATGATTTTTGTCATTTCATAGTTGAAACCATACATGAGCAGTTTGTCAAATTTAATAATGAAGAAGTATTCAAGTATGTTTCAGTACTTGTGTATCTTTTTATATATTTTCAGGGGGGACAAATTCCCATTTTCTTTGCAGAAACTTGATGAAGAAGGATCGCCACAATCAATGATTTTTTGGACTTCAATGGGAATGAAGGAGAAAGAAGAATTCACATGTAAGTGGTTCATAGAACTGTTTATTCATCCAACCCTCAGCCTTATGAGCAACACTCCATTACCAAGGATCAGTGAAGAGATTGTCAAAGAGCTTCAGTTCATAGATCAAGCTACAACAGGAGATTGGTATTTATACTAGAATGACACATAAATTAGGGTTTTTGGCTGTGATCTTCCACCCTACAAACTGCCAAAGTACCTCCCTGTTAGAATCTTTGCACTGGAGTACTTGAGGCAAATATTGAATGCAGATGAAGTACATTTAACAGTTGCCAAAAAGAAATTGCAAATTAAGCTCAAAGCTCAAGTTGGTCCCTTCATTTGTAATACTAGGGCAGCAGGGGAGGAGGCTAATAAGCTGCTAAAAGAAATGAAATTTTCTCCCAGTTTCTCTTGGTCATATGACCCATTGGGAATTATCTCCAAACTTAGGGTGGAGAATAAGGTCACACCATATCATCATAAAACTAGGCCTGAGATAGAAGAATTCAAGAATCAGTTGGAATGGGCAGAGAATACCCTCCAAGAGGTTGAGGAGTAGGTAGTCTCTACATGAAATATGCAAACTCCAATTGCACAGGAAAAGGTATCCAAGAGAGAGAGGGAAGAACAATCTTCACCTGCAACAGAGGCAACAAGCCAAGGCTTCAAGGTTTTTCATAGGAAAAGGAAACAAAGAATCTCTATGAATGTTGATTCACGGTCTGGTGAACAATCTGTACAATCTCCAACTCATTCTACCACTTCTCATGAACAACAAATAGTCCAACATGTTGGAGACATTCCAGAGAATAAAGAGGAAGACATCTTCCATGTATTCAGTGAAATCAAAAGAAATAATTAGGAATTGAAGTTAAATATGTTGGAAGAATCACTGCACCTCTATAGAATCCGTAATTTCCACCCTGGGGATCCTAGTTACTGGCTTGTAATGTTTACCAACAACCTGCGAGTTTTGGTGTAACGGCAAACCTCCACATGGTATCAGAGCTATTTGAGGGCCGCGTCCGTTGTTGATCCAAATCTGAAGCCGGTAGAACTACATGTAGCTGCCATCTCCTAGATCTGTTGTTTCTGACTGCTTTCGGGCCAAGAGGACTGCTCTGTTGTGTTGGGAGCATCTGTTCCAGTGAGGAACCCCTTTCATTTCATGCGAAAAGGTTTCCGGTAGCCCTAGCTGCGTCATTTTTTTAGATATGGAGGTATACAGTGTTTATTTGCAGTTTACTGTTATTTTCTCTCTGTTTATTTCGGTTTCGGTTTATTTAGATTTTTTTTTTTACCGGATTTATACCTTTCATTTCTGCGTATGTTCTTTTCTCTGTGACTCTGTGCGATCTGGGCAAATCAGAAATAGAAAGGAAGAATTTTTCTCATGCGTATGCTCCTTTCCCTGCACCTTAGTGTGATCTCGGAAAATCAGAAACATTGAGGAAAATATTTAGTTTCCGGGTAAAGCTAATTTTAAGCCATAAGACTTGTTTTTTTTGCATGTCCATGTTGGGCTTTGTTTTTTTGTTTTGTAGGGAGAAAAAGAGCTTTCTCAAGCAAGCACGCAATCCAAAGCATCCGTGAC
>APFE030467307.1:23954-76532 GCA_000404065.3 Pinus taeda | reverse complement strand
CATGTTATGAGATGATTGAGATAAAAAATCAGAGGTTTTGTGAAGCGTGCCCTCACATCAGAAATTTGGTACATGGGTAATTCAAATTGTGGTAATATTTGTGATTATGGATGTTTAAACGCTACCTAAATATTTTTTTTCTTTAAGCAAAATTAAATTTTTTGGCTGAGGCCTTTCGAACCAACAAGTGGGTTCATCATGAGGACCAAATGAAAAGGCATGGCAAAAGGCTTAAATAGAGGGCAATTAGAGACATAATTTCAAGTAAATGGCTATATTTGAACAATAATATTTAATCATGATATTTGTTATTAATTATATTAAAAAATATTATTAGGTCTTAGAAAAAAATATCTAATAATTATATTATTTCATTAATTTTTTAAAAATATTTAATAATACATTAATTTATTAAAAAATATTAATAGGTTAACGACAAGTTTGGAAAAAATATATTAAAATTATTTATTAAAAACTAAATTCACTAGTTTTTATAATAATATTTTATATTATTAAACCTAATATTAACTAGTTTCAAAAAATAATATTTAAATATTGATATTAGTTATTAATTATTAATAAGTTATTCAATATGTAACTTAAAATAATATTAAATTAATTTATTAAAACCAGATATTACTAGTTTTGAAATAAGTTATTTAAATTGTGTATTGGTTTATTACTTTATTAAACAAATATTAATAGTAACTGCTATATTAAACACAACTAGTTTCTGAGAAATAATATTTAAATTAATTTAAAAAATTAAAGAAGATGAGTAAAAAATTTAACAATATGCCAGAAAATTTAACTAATTTTATTTCTTTATTTTTAAAAACAGTGACAAAACCTAGGGAGAAAATTATAATATAATGAATTTTAAATTTAGGCAAAAAAACAATTTTTTTTTTTTATAAAATTAGGTTGATTAGTTAAAATTTCAATATGATTAGAACATAAATGAGGGAATTTAAATGGGGAAAGGCTTATGAAAAATTGATATATATATTAATATAATATATATAATATATGTTACTAGATATTTTTTAATTTCAATAATTTATTACAGGAAAAATGTTAAATGAAATATTACTTACTAGAATAATGGAGAACACAATTGTTCCTCTCGGAAATGAGAAGACAATTGTTCCTCTCTGGAAAAAGGGACTCAAGACGATGAAAGGGCAGAAAACTTGAGGGAACCTTGTGAATCTGCTAACTGATTGGAGGAGGTCCACAAGAGCAAAATAAAGTTGTAAGCTTGTAATCCTCATGGAGGACATTGTTGAGGGAGTCAGGATGTTGTGAAGTAAGGGATTATTGAGCTAGTTGGCTGGCCTAGATACTCTTTTGAAATTCTAGACTAGACCTAGAAGGGCTCAAGGAGAGTCTTGGACAGAGCTGACATGGTCACTGTTTAGAAAAATGTCTGGAAGTGAAACTGGCTCAAGGGGGGTTCAGGTAATGGGTACCATACTCACTGGTTGGGTGGAGAACTCTTTTCCCTGGTGATTTTGTGGGTGGTTCAGACATTTCAGAAAGATATATAAGTATTATTGATATGTTCCAGTTGTATGTTGTTTCCTTTTAGATATGTAATTTTTTTTTTGTTATATTAAGTTATATTTCTCTGCACATGGCTCATTTAGACATTTAAGAAAGACAGGTAAGTATTATGGATATGTTTTAGTTGTATATTGTTTTTTTCCAAATGTGTAAAATTGTATTATGTTTGTACTAAGTTATATTTCTGTGTATAAAGGAGGAATTCTGTAGAATGGGTTCAAACTGTAGTTTTTTGGCAGACTTAGATTGAGCAACATATAAATGAAAATTCGGTTATGTTTTGGATGTCTATATTTCTAATATTATGTCATTATGCTCTATTTGAAATTTAATTTTCCTTGTAACTTGAGTGGGCCTAATGGTTAAGAGCATGTGTTTCTGCCTAAGAGGTCACAGGTTCAGAACCAGAGGGTGTTAGAGTACGTATGCCTTCATAGACTTAGCAATCAAATCGCTATGTTGAGGTGGATCCCTTGTCCCACAAACAAGGGGGTCTCATACACCAATGTGGTGTTTGGCTTGGCAGTGACCTTAAAATTGGACAATAATAGTCTATTACTAGACTGGGTTGGTTTTCAAGTTAGCAAAGACGTTGGTCGGTTATCTTGACACATTCCCAGTCCTAGTACTAAAACAATTCCCAGAAATAGGCCTCATGGCTCATAAAAATAATAACTAAATAGTGCTCTCAAAATACCATAACCATTAGGGTTAACATATTTAATTAGAATAAATAAAGAATAGTGACATTGTTATCCTAATTATGTGTGCAGGAAGCAAGGGAAAACATTGGGTAGATAATATATGTAAAGAGCTATTTTATGAATGAAATTAATAAGGTCATAGTCCAAAAATTTCCCATAACTGTTTAGAAAAGGGTAATAATGTATTTATTTACACATTCATTTTAAAAATCACACTTCAAACACTAACTAGGTCTAAAATTTAATGTGAGTTTTGTACCTGGCTACAAGTCCTATGAACTTACATAACTATAAAAATAAATTACTACATGAAACCCTAGACAAGACTCGGCTTGGATAACTCGATAGCCTATAGTACCTGTGGAAAAACACAAGAAGGGAAGAAATGAGAACCGAGGTTATAATTACTGATATAACATCAATCCAATTCCATGCCCATAAATGTGTACTCCGCACCTGCAACTCAATTGATAAAACAAAGTATTAACCCGATGGTCATAACTGAAAACCTTTAGAAATATGAATAACGAAGGCAAAAGGAAGAGACACCAAATTTTTACCTATAATAGTAGTAGGATAAGTTTGTCATTTCAAAACAAATCTTGTTTAAACATGAATTCACTCAGAAAATGCACAAGAACTCGAAGTAGTACATCAAGAACTAAACACTTTAGCTGAAATCAAAGTATTAAAATTTACAATGACATCACCAAATGGAATCACCATACTCCTAAGCAAGTGGGACGATTTTTCCATTACCAAATCAATACTCATTCCTCAGTTTTGGTTAGTGGCTAGAGGATTTGAAATTGCTCCAGCTTTGAAACAGTAACCTCATTACATGATACACAAGTGAAATAAGCATGTAGCAATTGGCATACACAGTAAATCTAGTGCCAAACCATAGATATGCATCACCGAGGGTAGTCACTACCTCATGCTTAAGAAACTAGTTGTAGTTATGGCCGGAGGTGCTGAAAGTTTCTATTATACAACAAAATGACCTCCTCATCAACTTAGACGAGAAAGACACATTGGTTGGAAGAAAGACCTAAGTTACAGACCTATTTTCCAGGGTAACACACCCCAGAAATAGATAGCTAGATTTATAGTGCTTTCCATATCTCGGATAAAACCATTAATCCCTAGGTTAATTCTCTGTTTTGACTAAAGGGTACCGTTACTAGATATTTATGAGACTCGAGAGGTTAAAGCATGAGTTGACTGACTAACACTACGATTTTCACTCAAATGTCTACTCGAAAACTAGGAAACATCGACCTCAGGCCTAACTAAGGACATTATTATTCCTAATGGAGTCTCATGGGAAGGGAAAGAGAAATAAATCAAAGAAACATGCAATATTTTTCCTCATTGGAACTCATGAAAGAATTGGCAAGGATGAGCTTCTCTCCATCTATAAATTGGATGCTTGGTCATTGTAACAAAGGTCGAATGGTTGTCGAAAGTTTGCAACAGCTTAAGTATTGTTATGCTACCATGAAGTTGAGAGAGAGAGAGAGAGTGGAGTTGAAGGACTAGAGGAGGCTTGATATATCTAAGATGGTTGTAATCATTCTTCTTTTATCTAATAATATAGATCTATTTCCATTTTGTCTACTTGATGGTGTCAATATTGTATTCCTTTACATGTTGGTTCGATTTAGTCATTAATAAGTAGCTTAGATGCATATTGGCTTATATTCTCTTATATATTGATGTTTTGATTATCAAAGTTTATATGTTGTGGAGATTATGCTTTCTCTTGTTTATGTGCAGGTTCTAATCTAGGAACTGGTAGAGAGGCCATCCACTTTGCCACACTGAGTTCTCCAGCAGGATTACACCAAGGACCGAGGTAATCCTTCTCCTTTTTCTTTGTTAATCATGGATTAATATGAATATATGTGTGTTTCTTTGTGACAGTTGCAGCTAATCTTAAACAATTTTCCTTGGATCCCAATAATACCTGAGAGGGTATTTCATCCACAACCACCCATGCATTAATCCCTATAGCATAAATGGTGACTCCACTGGGGACTACGACTTAGTTCCAAATTTTGATCCTTTAGTTCCCAGATCTCTCTTTCTTTCGAGTCCCTCCTATTCTTCTTGGTTCCCATTATGATCACTCAGTATGCTTCCCAACCTCCTCTGTTGTTCATAACCCTTGATCGGACCCTGACCAACCCTCTTTACAACCTATGTCTCTGTAATGCACCTTGACTTTGCAATCTAGTGAGTTATAACACTTCCCAGGCTCTTGGATTGAGCATTACATTATTGTTATTAACACTTTGAATCCTATTCTGAGAAGTCTTAGTAAGCTAATATCTTTACATCCACCCATTCCTGTGGATTCATGGGTTCATAGGTTGCTTGTAGTCTGTCTTAGTAATCTATGAATATGTACTGTGTTTGGTTGGTTTCTTCTAAGATCATTTTTCTTTTTAGGAAAATAGCTTAAATGCATTTGTTTTTCAGGAAAAAGAAAATGAAAAAAATTGTTTAAACTTTTTGTTTTAGCTTGCTTGATTCTATATACATTGGGTTAGTTGTTAGAGAGCATTGTATGTGTGCTCTTTGTGCATGTGTTATTGTATTTGGATGCATGGTACTGGGATGATGTATAGATAACCTCTCCTTGTAAGAGCTCTTTTCACCGAATGAAAATATGAAAGCATTTTTCTTGCAATGGTTTGTGTTAGAATCACACTGAACTCCATACGTCAACATCCCTCCAAAGAATTTAATACAAGTTCACATAAAATGAATGCTTAATAAAAGTATTCAACAATTCGTTTTTGGGAATACACATAGACTAGTCTAGGATAGGATCTTGGGCTAGACAGTGGTGAGTAAACTTCCTAAGATCAAAAAACTGAGACTAGTGTCATTAAAGAGAGTAAAATCTTGCTCCACTCATATCATATGGGACCATTCCCCTTACAAAGGATTTAAATGTGAGACGAAATTGGAGTGTGAGATAAGGTATCCCACCTTCAATTTCATTTCCATTGGGTATTTTGTGTACTAGGGATCCCCTTGGGGATATCACAATTGAGTCGAGGACTCAGGTATCCTGCCCACACAGTGTAATGTCTATGACCATTTCACCTCTGGTGGTGTTTGTGATTTGAGATAACCTTAGTGGCCATATATTTTAGGGATGAACACAAGGCTACTTGGGTGGGTTACCCTAGTACCTTAACAAACGAACCTACTTTGTCTTCTATTTGTTGGAGGGTTCTCATCTTCACGAGAGTACTTGGCCCCTTAATCTGAGGTCCAGGTGAAGCTCAGGAGTAATCATAACTATACATTTGGCTGGCTCTCTCTTTTAGCCACTATGATACTGGGTTTCATGTCTAGAAAATGGTGGTTATCAGAAAAAGTTATATTCCCTGCGCGCTTGCTGATTGAATTTTACAGTATTTTTTACTTTTAGGTGTTGGTTTGTTATCACTGAGACTATAATAAGTATCACTTTAAATTTGTTTTTATAAAATATATCTTTCACTGTGGTTACATACGACCCTTGTCGTCAATCTAGGTGACAACGAGGTCTTCCTCCACTGACCTTGGATAATCTGTCGAGCCTTGGTGACCCAAATTGTCACTCTTTGGGAAATCAGTCTCCAGTGTCTAACACTGAATCACATAACATTTCCCAAGAAATTTTACTTCTTGAGGACTTATTTAATGAAGGAGTAGTTCCTCCTTACAAACATCCCCTCATCAATCCTCTTGGAAATGTGTTGGTTTAGGTAGCACCTACACATGTCATGTCTTCGTTAGTACCCATATCGAGTGTTCCCCTGACGACTAATGGGTTGTGGTCCTTTGTGGACATTTTTTCTCCACCATCACTTCCACTACCTATGATCAGTACTACATAGCTAACTAGTTACCTTGCTATTCAAATTATACCTAGTCCGAGCAACCTAGTTACACTTGCTATGAGTGGAATCCAGTACATCCCGGTTTCTACACCTTTTGTGTCAACTCCTAGACCTTCGGCTATCGCTCCTAGTAGAATTATTAGCATGGCCACCTTCAATAACCCTTTTAGTTGGAACCCTTTACTAAGTTTAAAACCCTAGGTTTAGATGCCTGGGGACAACTTTCCCAACATAGATATATCGGTAGGGGAATTACTGTTCCCCCTGTGCATATAGGACAACCTAGTTTGTCATTGATCGACTTACTTCCTCCAAGTGGACACTATTATAGTTTCAGTCATGTGCCTATGGACAACTATATGGCTTGCGAATCCCTCAACCCAATCTTGCTCCATCCGTTTGGGCACCCCCTATTCACCCTCAATTGAGTCAAGGGAGGACTTTTATCCTGGGGGAAAACCAGCCTTTTTCCCCTGAACATAGTATTCCTTATGGAATGCCACCTTATATGATTGATCCACCACAATAGGGATGTTATTATAACATGAATACTATGTATCCTATTGGAAACAACTTGATGGGAGGACCCTCAGGTCATTCAAGTCATTCTTCATTGCCTTGGTCAGATTCAGGGGCACCTAACCCTTTTCCGTTTTGGAAACACTTTATATCCCTGATCTATATAAATCAACTAATGACCCCATCAATCATAACTGGCGTTGGCCCCCAATCCTACACAAGATACTTGCCGACATTTCAAAATTCAAAGGGAAACAAGGGGTTGATCTAGATACACATGTCACCACCTACCAGTTATGTTGCTTATCAAACTCCATGGTTGATGACAATATCTGGCTCAAACTCCTTCCCCACACCCTTACTGGCAATGTTACCAAGTGGTACATTGAGATATCACGTACATGAGTCAATACCTTTGGTGCCCTAGAAATGGAATTCTTAAAGCACTTTTAGCTTTCTATATTCTACGAAACCGGAACGAAACTCCTTACTACCTTATGCCAAGACACCTCTACCCACATCTATGATCATATACATGAATGGAGGCATAGATGGAGGCTTGTCAAAGCTCCCATTTTGGATTACTTATTAGAAGATTGGTTCTACAAATCACTTCTTCCTCAAATTTCCATGGACATTGTCTTAGGTCGTGTGGTCACGGAAGACCAATCCATTCGTCATGCCCAACATTTATATTTTATTTACTCTCAGTATGGCACGTTACACGATGTAATCTCCCATGCCCATCGAACTTCCAATGCTCCCACTACTCAGCAGCTTGGTGCTCATGTTGATGGTCTTGTCCACGCTACCTGTGGGGCTGCTGTAAAACAACTCAGTGGGTGTGTTTCCCACTTATCTCTCAATACCTCTCCTAATACCCAAATGAATACTCTTCCAACTATTACGATAAACTCTGTGTAGTATGCACAAAAACCCAACAGTAAGAAAAAGAAGAACAAGAAAAATTCCTCCCCTTCTAAAGAGAAGCTTGCTACATAGAACAACCCCAAATAGAAAGTTGCTACCAAATATGATAGTCGGAATGAAAAAACAATCAAGTTCCCTTGAAAAACCTGTGCGGAGGAGCACATGACTCACAAATGTCCTCGTCTTCAAGAATGCACAAATATTCTTTCTCAAAAAGACACTAGCTTAACCCCAGTTGTCCTAAATAACCCTTTCCCCACTGAGCAACAACAACGTCTTATTTCGAACCCACTGCAACCCCTGCAAGTGGGAAATGACGGTTCACATCATCCTTCCTCTGGTGAAGGATCGCCTATTTTTTACACCTTTGAAATGGTTTATCTTCAAACATGAGCCAAAAATTATGCAATTCTAGTCACTAATGCTTCGAACACTACCTCAAGTTCAAATCCACCATCGCCTAATGACCTTCATATGGAAAGGCCTGTGATTGATCTTGTGATCCACCCCCCCAAGGGGTCACTTCACAGCATGACACACAATACCTCTACACGTGTTTCCCATAAATACATTATTGTAGAATATTTGGTGCAAGCATCATCATCCATGTCTGCTCTTGAATAACTGCAAACCTATCCACCACAACAGAAATCTTTTCTTTCGACCATTGGTGGAGTTGCCTCTCAAGATTCCATGCTAGCAATTTTTTATATGGAAAGTTAGTAATTCTCACCTTTCCTGCCAACTTTTAGTTTAGGTGCAGGTTATATCGAAAGGTAGAGCTATCCATCGAATGGTCATTGACGAAGGTGCTTCACCCTATGTCATGTCCAATTCATGTTGACTCGCCCTAGGTTCTCCCACCCTTGCTCTGTTGTTTAATTCCCTTAAAGCATTTGATTGCCACACTTTCATCCAGAAAGGATATGTTGCGAGCTTCCCCATCACTCTCAGTGGGAAAATGGTAACGATGAATAATGAAGTTGTATATCATCATCATCTTGAGTATACTTTTATTTTCGACTACAATTGGATTCATTCCATGACTTCCATTGTTTCTTCAGTCTTCAAACTCATCCTCTTCCTATTGGATGATAAAATAGTCAGAGTGGACCAGTTGTCCTTTTGTACCCCATATTACTCCCCATTTCCTAGCAGCATTGTGCCCTTTGTGGGTAGCATACCTCACTCTTATATCAGTGTTAGTACTAGCCTCTCGAAGGGTTCCTCAGTATTGGGTTTCTTTCCTCTCCTAATATCTGAATTTTCATAGATGGTTTCTATGTTCTCCACCATTCCTCATGATGCAATCGATCCCTCGATCCTGTCGGCCCCTTCAACCATTGACTCTTATGGAGAACAAATGTGCCTTTCACCAGCCAAATTGGCTTATCAGGCCATTCAATCTGCATCTCATTCTTTCACTACTTTGGTTATGACCAATGATACCACTTCGTCTCCCATCACAAATCATTATAATGATTTTATCAATGAAGTCCTACCTACGAATGAAGCTATTCAAGAAATCATGTCCTTAGAAGAGCAGCCTTAGGAAACTTCTCATCACCATGCTTCAATATCTGATTCGAACGCGACATCTGTAATAATCATGCCTTTTGACCCACCTAAGATTGTTCCCTCAACTTATGCATTATCTAAACTATGGATTCAGAAGGAAACTTGGGTAATATTTCAAAAACAATGCTCATCGATATCTCACTTGGTATTATGAGGAAATTCCTGACATATATCCTTCTATTGTCGAGCATTAGATCAAGGTTTATGACAATGCTAGGCCTATCCTGTAAAGAATTCTACAAGTCCACCCCTGCAAAACTACAAGTATCAAGGTTGAAGTTGAAAAATTGTTACGTGTTGGTTTCATCTATCCCATTCCATTGACTGAATGGGTTTCCGTTCTAGTTCCCGTATATAAAAAACAAGGTACATTTTGCGTCTATGTCAACTACTCTGATTTGAATTCGGCATGTACAATTTTTTTTTATTTGACTTCATTCATTGACCAAATAATCAACGATTGTGCTGGTTGCGAGTCCTTCTCCTTCATGGATGGATTCTTAGGCTATAACCAGATTTATATAAAACCAATGGACCAACACAAAATTGCCTTCATCTTTCCTTGTGGCATATTTTCATATCAGAAGCTTCCATTTGGTCTAAAAAATACAAGTGCAACATTTCAGAGGGCCATGGACTGTGCATTTTACGATATTAGACATATTGTTCAAGCTTACTTGGATTATCTTCTAACTCATTCCAAGAAATAATCCCAACACCTAGCTCATATTCAAGCAATATTTCTTAGGTGTAGGTTCTATAACATCCATCTAAATCCTCATACCTTTATATTTCTTGCGAATCGGGATGCCTGCTTGGTTCGATTATCTCTAAACATGGGATAAGGGTTGATCTCGATGAGGTAAATGTGATTAAATTGCGCACACCACAATCCATCTTACAACTCCAAAGTTTGCAAGGGGAGGAAAAATTCTTATGTTATTTCATCATGAATTATACAGAATTAACAAAATCCTTTGTGTGGCTGCTCAAGAACGAAGTGTCGTACTTGTGGGATGATCAAGCTCAATGATCATTTGATGCCTTGAAACAGGCACTCATATCTATCCCATTACTTAGTCCTCCTAACTATTCACATGAATTTCTAATATACCTAGTAGCCTTTCCATCCTTGATTGGCATGGTGTTGGTTCAAACTCATTATTATCACAGTGAGCTGGTGGTTTACTATCTCTCGAAAGGCCTTATTAGGCTCAAACTCCAATATTCACATATGGAGAGACTATCCTTAGCATTTCTCTTTGCTTTCAATCGGTTGTGACACTCTATCCTACTACGATAGACTATTGTCATTGCCCTGGAGAATCCCATGAGACACATTATGTCTTGTCAAGTGATTGGAGGAAAATATTTCAAATGGATTGTGATCCTCCAATTATTTGACCTAGCTTTCACCACTGACAAGGCTAGGAAATCCCTAGTATTCGTTGAATTATTGTCAGACCTTCCCAGAGTTGACTTGGATGAGGTATTTGATGATCCTATGCCTAATGAATCTTTATATCTAGTTGAATTTATTGATCCTTGGTATGGATACATTCTTGTCAACCTCCAAACACAACTTTTTCGCCCAGATATATTGACAGATGACCGTCGTCGCATCTGCCACCAACCAAAGCACTACTTAGTGCTAGACGACACTTTATATCATCATGGCACTCACTCAATTCTTCAACATTGTCTCACTCTTGTTGAGGTGGAACACATTCTAAATGATTTCCATGCTCAGCCATGGGGCAATCATCTTTGTGGCATGGCTACTACCGATAAAATTTTTCACAAAGGATGCTAGTAACCAACCTTGTTTAAAAACTATCTTATTGCAGTCTAGTAGTGTCATCCTTATGAAATTTATACCAATAAAATGTGTGCACATCGTGCCCCTCTTCACCCGGTTATCTCCGTCAGCCCCTTTACTAAATGGGGCATCGACTTTGTCACCTGTAACCTGACGTCCTCTGATGGATACAACTTCATTTTTTTCGTTGTAGACTACTTCACGAAATGGGAAGAATCCATTCCCACTTTTTGGGTTGATGGAGAAACCACTTCTTTATTCTTTCTCAATCAGGTAATTTGTTGTTTCGGTGTACCCCGCACGATCGTTACACATAATGACTCCCAATTTTAGAACCATATGATGTATAACTTAACATTGTTGCTCAGTATTAGGAAAGAAAATTCTTTCTCCTACTAGCCACATGCCAATGGACAAGTGGAAGTTGTCAATGGCATCCTCGAAACCATGACGCACTGGTTAGTAGGCAATAATAAAACCCGCTGGCATCGCATGTTATATCGTTATTTATGGGGATATTGAAATTCACTCAAAACTGATACAGGATTTAAACCATTTCAACTTGCCTATAGCCTGGAAGTAGTTCTTCCTATCAAGTGTCAGATTCCCTCCCTCAAATTATCTTTTGAACTCCTGCCCGACACTACTACTGAAGAAGAGCGCTTTCTATCACTAAATCAGCTCGATGCGACTCATTGAGACACCGTATTGGCTCTTGAAGTGCATAAGCATAGAGTCAAAGCCCAATATGACAAACATGTCAAGCCTCGATCTTACCAAGATGGTGGCCTCATTTTACTTTACAATCAAAATAATGATCTCTTTGGTGTGAGAACCCTTCAACCATTATGGGTTGGTCCATATGTCATTACTAAGTTTCTTTGAAAAGGAGCCTATGAACTTTAGTACTACGATAGAATCCCACTCACCGAGCCCCATAACAGGCTCTATGTAAAAAAATATTTTTGCTAGTGTTCTACTGAGGATCTTCTTTGTAATTTTATATATATAACTTTTTCTTCTTTTGGTGTGTCTAGATTTTTTCCTTTAATGGGTATTTTTCTCATACATGTCTCTTGTTTTACAGATGTCTTCACCACCCTTACCATACGCTAGATATGTGGATGGTGCTAGTTGTAACACACAACACATTGCATTAGCTGCTTAGGTTCGTTATACACCTGAGTCGAAACTACTTAGTTCTGGGGGAGCTTTTCTCAGTTTTGGCACCAACAATATTGTTGAGTACATGTCTGTGATCAAACTCTTTACTAAAGCCTCATCTTAGGACATCTCCAATATGGTGGTCAGGTTAAACTCTCAACTAGTCATTATGCAATTGTCTAATCAGTATCACATTTGCAATCAAATTTTGTTGCGTTAGGTTTTAAGAGTACGACTTTTTGAACATGAATTTGAGTTGATTACTTATGAACACATTCGTAGAGAATCGAATGCATTAGCTAATTCACTGGAAAAGTATGTATTGGATTGGCATCTGTCCCATTCTTTATAGTTACATGCATCACTGTAAAATTTTCATAGTTAACAATTTACAAAATTTAAAACAAATATATACACCATTAATCGCCAAACATAGATATATATATTATATATATATATATAATATATATATATATATATATATCTAATAATATATTCGTTTCTAGACTTTTTACATCAAAAATTCCAAAAAATTGGATGTTTTAAGTACAAAACTGGATCTACTAATCCTCGCTTTGACACCCACTGGCCATACCCTACTCCTGTTGAGCCTACTGCTCATGGTAATAGATCATTGCTTTAGCTAACAACCTTAGAGGCACCAAAAACTGCTCTCACACACCCAATATGTTTCGTTGCATATGGATTGGTATCTCTCTCATGAGAAGAGGAGGCACACCCATGCTCAAACCTTCGAGGTTCCTAGCAACCTCGCAAAGACATTGTGTGCTATCTTCCTCTTTAGCGGCTGCCACATCCTCCACTATTGATCCAGCCTGAGGTAGTTGATCACCTCACCTAGCATGGCGAGGAATACCTGTAGGAGTCACTCGTGCCACATCTATGTCAATAAAATGATTCATGTCAAAAATAAATCACCCTTAAAACAAAAAGTAGTGGCATAAACTTAAAAATACAAAAAAAAATACTTTTTGCACTTTCATTGATTCTCTTACCTAGTGTCCCCCACTGAGTGTCAGGTGGAAATATCAGTTTTGGATCCCCTCATTACTTCATACTAGCATACAGATAATCCTCAATCATCAAGATCTGGCCACTTAGCCACTCAAATAATTCATCCTCAAAAAAGTGTCTAATCGGCCCCCCTCTAGTATGAGGTGCTAGGGATTCCCATCGCTCCTGTCTAGGCTCCTTCGGACTGGCTATACCCAGACTTATGTGGGACCTCATCATGGGAACTCTCTTTAGTATTAATGACATGATCAAAGTGCCATACCCAAACTCTCTGTGGGCCCGAGTCTTACACACTGTCAGCTCTGCTTTCACCTGACGGAGGACTCCCTCACACCAGTTGAATACTTGTGGTTGTAAGAAATCAAATGCTAGTAGAAATTGGGCCTTTGTAGCCACATCCTCACTCTTAGATGTTGTCAGGCGCATGATCATCCATAGAATATACCTCATTGGTCTTGTTCTCATCCTATCTATATGAATATTGTTGCTCAATAGCTGACTTCCATCTCTGCAGTATGTTTGGATCAACTCCACGGTGGTCCTGGGATCAACTCTCTTTATTTTCAATTTTACTCATGTACCTCTACATGATAAACCAATGAGGAAATATATATCATATCTCTCAATTGAGAGCTCATGGTCCTTGATCTTGAACACACCCTGTCATTCATACCATTGTTGGATAATCCAACTAAGGAGATCCTCCTGACTCTTCATCAGGTCAATTCTGGCATAATTTAGTAGCCTACACCCTCGCAAAGCTACCAAACAAGTCAGATCCTTTAGCATATATAGTTCCTCAACATCATGAGCTCTTTCTCTCCACATAATCATTTTGCAAGCTTGATTCCTACACAACACAACCCTTGAATCAGTCTCTAGCTGGAAAACCCCTTCGGAAATCAAGATCGATAAGTTCATCTTGTGCTTGGCTAGCTAACGCGGCCCTGCAGTGCCCACAGGGCATGCTAACACCCCTCCCTTTCATGGGCAGGGTGTTTAACATTCCCCTTGGCCTCAGCGACAGTGTTAGTCAGCCAAGACTCCTAGGGCTTCTTCAAAATTACAAAATTAACGAGTAAAGTGCTTGATTTAAGTATTTAAATGAAAGATATGGATGAAGCCATATACCTAGAACTAATGACACATTGAATGGTCGCCTAGATTTCTCACAATAGCTTGGGAAACTTTTTCTCCTTTTTCTCTCCAGATCACTCTAACAAAACTCAAACAGTAAAAATGAGGGCCTATGACCCTTCTTATAGTAACCCTAGAGGTATGACTCACTCTAGCTAGTCATTGAAATTGAAGTTTTTCATTCCTATATTATTTAAACCTACACCATATTGATATGTTGTCAAGTTTCACTTATATTCTGATGATGTTTTAATTTCTTTATGAAGAGTTGACCAAGTTTGACTTAGAATGAGAACATTATTTTTGGTGTCTTTTTCTCACTCTTAAACTAAAAAATTCCTAAGTTACCTTCTCCGGGCTCATAAAACTCCTACGAAGAATATATGAGCACTTTCTTTTTGGGAAGTTTTCTCACTCTTGAACTGAAAACTCCCTAAGTTGCCTTCTTCTAGCTCGTAAAACTAATAAAAAGAAGACATGAGCAGTTCTTTTATCTCTTTTTTCTCACTCCTTAAACTGAAAAAAGGTATATTGAATTCTCTTCACCTGACTCGTTAAAATTTTATAAAGATCTATCGAGTTTTCTTCATCTGACTCATGAAAATTTTCTGAAGGGTATCGATTTCACTTTGTCTCATACTCATAACAAAATGAGGTAGACATCTATTGAGCATATATCTATCACTTTATTCGAACTCAATGTAATAACTTACATAAAAGGAATTGTGCCGGGTATATTATTAACCCTTTGTTGCACACGGTCATCAACCATGACAAAGGTAGCCCCTTGGAGTTGTTATTTACCATCTTTTCGAACTCTCTAAATATGAGAAGACCACTCAGTTTACCCATCGAGACTCATTAAACTTAATTATATGGGCAAAAATTGGATAGAACAATGACTCAATATCTATATTTATAAGGATCTTTTGGCAGCAATCTATCCCTTCAATATGACACTCCCTTAGAAAACCTCTTTTCAACCTCTCGTTGAACCTTACCATCCTATGAGTTCAGCCTTCATACTCAAATGTTCCTACATCCCTATATCCTAACACTCTTTCGTTTTCATGAGTCTAAGCTGCCCGATAACCTTGATGTCATGCCTTCAATTGTTCAAGGTATTCATTTATCCTCTATTTCCTGTATCGACCATACAATCATATGCTTCAAACTCTCCCTCCATTTTTTTGACTTATTGATCAAAATCTATGTCCAAAACAATCATTCTTATCTCGCTTTATGTTAACTAATATAGGACAACTCACTGCCTCTAGTTTGACAAAACTCTTCCTATCGACTTCAACACTCTATCCAGGAAGCGGATCCAGAAACATTTCAATACCCTGGAACTTCTAGTCTTTAGTGGCAGGTTACCTTGCATTTGATTGGGGTTTTCCATCATTGGCTCCCAGTTGAATGATTCTATACTTTCAATGACAACATCCTTCTCACACTCGCTAGATTGTACTATGCATCTTCGAGACCATCACCCTTATCAATGGCCATCCCTGCGTCTGTTAACAATTTTTTTATTGGTAATCACACGATTTATCACATGTTAGACTTCAATGCCTCTATTCACATGTATAGAAATATGTTGTTGAGATAAGCAGTCACCAAGACCTTGGGTAGAGGCCGACATCACTTAGCCTTGTTTCCTCTCCCAAGCAGTCTATATTATTTTCGGAGACAGTTCGTCAGATTGATCATATTATGACACAATGTCCACATCGTGCCTATCGATGGACATGATAGTCATACTTTGGAGAAATTACTCTAACAAAGCTACTAAGCATGGGGATTCCCAAATTAGGACATGATATTATATTTTTGACATATGTGGCTTGTTTAAGGTCTCATGCAGTCTTGAAGTTCCAATCCTCTCTCTCTTCCACTACACTTACAAAGAATTTCAGTCATCGTCTTCGTTTCCAACCTCACACTATATGGGGCATCTGTTAAACAACAAAATTACCTCCTCATCAGCTCAGAGGAGAAAGAAATACTGGTTCGAAGAAAGACCTATGTTATAGGCTTATTTTCGACGGTAACACACCCTAAAAACAAACAGAAAGAGTTTTAACACTTTCCAGCTCTCAAACAAAAGTGTTAATATTAGCGTTATGTTTTTCCTAAAGGGAAGAATTACTAGATATTTATGATATTTTAGAGGTCAAAGTGTAATTTGATTGACTGACACTCCACTTTTCACTCAAATGTCAGCTCAAAAAGTAGGAAACATTTGCCTGATGCCTAACTAAGGATATTGTTATTTCTAACAAAGTCTCACGGGAAGGGAAAGAGCAATAAATCAAGGAAACATCCAATATTTTTCATCGTTGGAACTCATGAAATAATTGGAAAGGATGAGCTTCTCTCCATCTATAAATTGGAGGCTCGACAATTGTAACAAAGATCGAATGGTTGTCGAAAGTTTACAAGAGCTTAAGTATTGTTATGTTGCCAAGAAGTTGAGAGAGAGAGAGTAGATATGAAGGACTAGAGGAGGCTTGATATATCCAAGATGGTTGTAATAATTTATCTTCTATATAAAAATATACATATGTTTCTATTTTTTCTACTTGGCAATGTCAATATTCTATCCCTTTACATGTTGTTTCGATTTCGTGATTAATAAGTAGCTTAGATGCATGTTGGCTTATACTTTCTTATATATTAATGTTTTGATTATCAAATTTTATATGTTGTGGAGATTACATTTTGTGTTGTTTATGTTCAGGTTCTCATCTAGGAGCTGGTGGAAAGGCCTTCCACTTTGCCACACTGAATTCTCTAATAGGACTACACCAAGGAATGAGGAAATCCTTCTCCTTTTGCTTTGTCAATCATGGATTAATATGCATATATGTGTCTTTCTTTGTGATAGTTGCAGCTAATCTTAAATAGTCTTCCATGGGTCCCAAGAAGACCCAAGAGGGTATTCCATCCACAACACCTATGCATTCATTACTATAATAGTTTCCTCCCTTCATTGTAGAGGTAAACCATTTGCCGAGTTGAAAAGAAAATGATTTGAGACGATGCAATGGGATGTGGGAGGTAGTTACCTTCCATACATTAAGGTTATTTCTCAGTATTAGGTAATAACTCTAGGATCTGTATTTTTGATCCTAGCTCTTCACCAATCCCGAGGTCACATTTACCGGAAAAACAACAGTGCGAACAGGTGGAAGTCTAGAGATTTTAGGGAATGGAAGGATCACACGAGGCAATAAAATGTATGATATGGTAAGTTCTCAGAATTGAATTTTCATTATAAAGGTTCAATAATATACTATGACAACAAAATGTAGTTTAAGCAAGAAACAAATAAATGAACTATATCGTAATAACCATCTTCCAGGTGTTTGCCAACATTTATGACTTAGTATAACTTTGTGACTTTGCACTGGGATTGATGTGGTACAAAAATATATATATAACAAGCTATTGTGCATTTAGACAACCCATCAAGATTATATGTGGCAAGAAAACCATTACAGACATAATCAAATATATTCTCTCTACTTATGAAACTATGGAAATAAAAAATTAGTACCTAGACTTAATAATAAATGCTCAAATAATACATTTACCATAGTGGAAGTGAATTTATTGTTTCATAGTAAAATGTGGATTTATTATAATAATAAAAAACATTTAATGCTTAAGCGGGGAATATTACAAGTGGTATTAGAGTTGAAGGGTTAAACAATGTGGCATGTTTAAGGGAAAATAGTAACAAAGTGTGTTGTATAACATAGAAAATAAGAATTGGAAACTATGTTGTATTCCACAAATGAATAATTTGAAATATGGCAACCCCATCTACAGGACCAAAATCTGCACCCTTACCCGAATCAAATCATAAGATATGGGTGGCGCTAGGTGAAGAACCTTGGTCCATGTCCACTATGTTGTTTTAAAACAGTGCAAAATTGAGGGAAGAAACAACCAATTAAGATATGGAAATGGAAAATAAATGAGAAACCACATAAATTTCTATGTTATAAAGCCAATTCAATGAGAAGTGAAGATTCCTATGATGAGTACGTTGAAATAAATTTCATTACATAAGTTATGTTATCAAAATACTAATGGAATTATTGTAGGGGTACCCTTCGGTACAAGAACTGATATGTTGGGTGCCAAGGAGAGAAAATAGTTGTTTGGATGACTTAAGTATTAACACATGGTAATTAGTAAATCATATTCTGTGATTGTGCGATAGTGAATAAAGAGAATTTTATGATTTGTAACAATAGGGAAGTATACATGTAGAAAAATCATGAGACATATACGTGTGTAAATGAAGTAGAGTATCAAGTCCCATCCTATTAAATAATTATAAAATATCAGATTTGTATGTAAAGAAAGAAGGCAAAGTGTTTCATATGAAATCACCCTGAAAAGTTTAGGGTTATCTGCATGATGATTATGTAATTCTAGTTGCAAGACCATTTTGTTAATTTATAAAAACGTTATATGTGAATACATAATTTATAAGATCAATAATCATAAAGATGGATTAAATTAAACATCTAGTATAGAGTGTTCAAGAAGGAGAGAGGTATAAAAAACGGTAAAGATATTATTTGTGCTAAAATAGGTAATACTTAATTATTACACTAGGTAAAATTGGAAAGTAATCACTTGATTGGTATAAACTACCTCATCGCACATATAATGGATGTTGACCAAGAACCTTACTTAGAGAGTGAATAAAGGAAATAATTCATGTTAAAAAAAAGAAAAAAAGAAAAAAAAATCCTAATAGAAGAACAATCCTACCTGTGTATGGGAAGCAAGCCTAAAATGGAAAGAGACTATAGAAACATGGTGAAACACTCATAATGGTAAGTGAATTGTGTTCTTTAAAAAAATATTGGAAACCCAACACAACATAAAAAAAAGAACATAGGATATACACAAAATACAATAATTATAAGAATTAGAAAAGGGAATAAAGGGAATGGATAATCTTGTAATCCATAAAGACAAATATATGTTGTATTGGTATACTCGAGAAGCCATCTGGACGTACTTAATAATAACTTCTATAAATTTTGATTGGTAATATAGAAGCTTATGATTTACAATATATCTCTATCTAATATATATATATATATTATATAATATATATATATATATATATATGAGTCAATCAGAGTTATCATGGGTGATTGGTGTTAATGGTCAGAATATTTTGCACCAAATTAAGCATTAGAAAAAGATATCACAGACATCGACATTGATGAAAATAAAAGTTAAAAACCTATATGTCAACAATATAACTCAAGTATAAATAAACCCAATACAGTAATAATTAGTTGGTACAAATAAGTTGATATTCATGACAGATGAAATCAAACTGGTAAGAGAATTAATAAACATTCTCACAAAAATCCCTCTTCATGAAGGGAGTAACAAAACAACTAGTTACAATAGTGGAATAAATAGCACAAACCATTCACATGGAGGTTTGCAAAAGTCAAGTAATTGAGAATTGTTTATTGTTTAAAACTAGTGAATGGAGGTAAGTTGTGATAAACTATTATAATAACTTGTGATGGAAATGAGATTAGTCTCGAAATAACTAAGTGAGCAACATATTTTGGACTTCAAGTTGAAAGTGACATGATAATAGTATCTAGGTTATTTCAAGATACAAAATAAACATGAAGGCACTTAGGAACAGTTCCATTGATACTTAGAAAAACACCAAATTTAGTAATTATAAAGAGAAGTATTAGAGTCAATTTCAAGAATATGGAATTTTACTAGGAAGGAATTCAAATAGATTTTGAATTTCCTGTACCCGATGGATGCACATGACTCAAGATTGTTGTGAGTTATACACTCATAACATTGAATCACTGAATGATTCGCTAATTGGTATAATTTATAACCGACTCGTGACTGCAAAGGTTAAGTCTGATTGAAATAGAGATGACAAGAGAATTTTGATTGATTTAGATGACTGCTAATTGTAATTTTGATATCTAAAGGTTACTTTGAAGTGGTACCTAGGATAAACTAAGAGAGAAGCTAGAATTCCATGATCAATCTAGCAAACCACATGAATATATATATATTATATATCATAATATATATATAGCTATACCACTAACTATATATATAGTATATAAGTAATCAGTAACTATATAAATATATATAATATAATAGAAAGTAGATAGATAGATAGCTAGATAGATATATAAAGGTCAAATGTTATAGTCGTAAAATACAAGGGAATGTTAGGATATTCTGACACATAGGAAATAGTTAAGTATAACTTGGTCTAGTGTAGAGTTAGGTAAAGTATGTTTCTTTATTATGTACTTTTGTAACTTACAATCCATCGGTCATTATATGTTCTAGACATGAAGTGATCTGACGGTTCATTCTCTCCTCAGTATTACCAACACTTGATCCGTGGCTTAAGACTCGATTGGTCCATGATCTTTATTTGAAGAGCATGGAGGGTGATTTGTAAGGTGACTGTTCATGAGAGAAGCTTATGTAAATTTTCTTTCTTTTACATTAATAAATTTCCTGAAGTGGTGGCTCAGGTCGTGGATTGTTTCCCTATTTTATGGCTTTAACCATGTCAAGAATACTAGTGTATTGATCCATGATCTATTTGTTAGAAGTGTCCTTTGGTGTTCTATCTGAGGACATTACCTTGTATATGCCTACATGGTATCAAAGTTGTTGAGGGCCACATCCATTGTTGATCCAAATATGAAGCCATTACAACTGCATCCGATTGTCGCTTCCTAGATCTATTGTTTCTGAATGCTTTCGGCCCTAGAGGACTCGTCTGTTGTGTTAGGAGAATTTTTTCGAGTGAGAACCCATTTATTTTCACACGAAAAGGTTTCTAGTAGCCCTAGCTATGTCATGTTTAAGATATGGAGGTATAGAATCTTTATTTGTAGTTTTTAGTTATTTATCTCTTTGTTTATTTTGGTTTATTTATCTATCTGTTTTTTATTACTAGATCTACACCTTTCATTTTTGTGAATGCTCTTTGCCCCACGACTCTGTGAGATCAGGGCAAATCAGAAACTGAAAGGAAGAATTTTTCTCATGCGTATGCTCTTTTCCACCGCGCCTTAATGTGATCTCAGAAAATCAGAGACATTGAGGAAAATATTTAGTTTTCGGCAAAATCTAACTTCAAGCCATAAGGTTTTGGCTTTTTTGCATGTTCGTTTTGGGTTGTGTGGTTTTTTGTTTTATAGGAAAAAATGGATTTCTCAAGTAAGCACGCAGTCCAAGACCTTAGTGACTAAAAAAAAAACCTTACTATTTTCTAAAAATTACTAACCTTTTAAACTATCTCACTTGGTCCAAAGTTACTTTATGAGAATAGAGGTCTTGGTTCAAGTTTTTATTTTTGTTCAGTTACTTTTTCAAAAAGCACGTGTAACTTATGTTTTAAAGTTACTTTATGTAAATCTATTCTCACCCATTCTAAAAAGTGAGTCAGTTATAATTCTAAAGTCTCTTTACCCTTTTTTTAAGTTACAATTTAGTGGGTAGCTAATAAAGTACCATTGTAAAACTGACTTTCACTTATTTATAAAAGTGGGTCACATATATATTTTTTTAAAGATGAGCTAATTAGATTAAGTTTGGAAAGGGGTGATTTTTTTAAAAATATAACATTATCATTCACTTCCACACATTCATGTACTTCGTCGGAATATTCAACAATGTTTCTTGAAAAAACCATAACTTCTTCATCTGGAAGTCATTTGAGAGCCATCTTTTTTTAATCGGCCTAATTTTTTGAGATATTTCAATTGGAACACTTAGTTTCAGCATCTACAACTTTAATTTCTATTACAATGGAAATTCCATGCCATGTTATTCTTGACAACACCAACTACTTCTAAAGGGTGTCCTACACGGAGGATTTACTTAGAAGTAAAGGTCTCTATAGAATATCCTCAGGCCAAGAATCTAAACCTAAAGATGAAGATAAGGTAGTTAAATGGAAAAATAAGCAAGATCAAGAAAGTGGGTTGATAGGGACATCTATTTCTCCATACTTTAGATTCCATATCACAAAACTTCATACCCCTAATGAAGCAATGAAACAACTCAATAAATTTTTTGGAATTAAAAATGAAATTAGAGCCTATCAACTCAAAATGAGTTGCTTACATTGGACCACAATAATTTTTCTTCCATTGAATATTTTTTGTCCAAGTTCAAGACCCTTAGACTTCTCTTGGAAGGTGTTAAGGTTAATAAAGAAGATGGTAGTCTTATCTATTCCATTCTTGTTAAGTTAGGACCAACCTACTTTGTGTTTGTTTCAACTTCCATTCTACTAAATAAGCCTTTATTTCTGAAGAACAAGCCTATAAGTCCCCCTCTTTTGATCCCTTTTGTGATTCTTTAATAAGAGAACAAGAAAAACTTTTACATCTTGGTATTCTTAATACTGGAAAATCTTCTAAGAAAGCCTTAGCAGCCCAATAGTAACCAAATTCAAAGAATCCTATGAAGCAGTATCCTAAAAAGAATGGTCCTAAACCAAACAAGAGTCCTATGCACTTTCAGTCTCAACAAAATGAAAAATCAATTCAACAAAATGATAAGGCAAATAAAAACAAAGGGAAGAAGGTTGTTAGACATTGCAACTTTTGTAATTGATATGGCCACTTAGAATCCAAATGCTTCAAGAAGATGGAAGCCTTGGAAGGAGCAATGAAGAAGCATAACATCCATTTGGAGCACTCTTCATCTTCAACTTCATCTTCAGGAATATCAGTTTTTGCATGTGTTTGTCAAGAATCTCGGTCTTGTTATGCACTAAATGTATCTTCTTCTTCTCATTTTCATGAGTGGCTCATTGATTCTATATCTTCTTATCACATGGCCGAAAACAAATCCATGTTTTCTTCTTTAAATGATTGTAACACCAAAAATATATATGTTGGTGATGATAAATATCTTAGTGTTGTGGGGATTGGAACTATTCATCTAGACAATGGTAAATTTAATGATGTATTATGTGTTCCAGCCTTATCCTACAACCTTCTATCTATATATTAGATAGCTAATTTAGTTGAAGGTAAAACGTTGAATATTTACCTCAGGATGTTGTAATTAACGACGTAAGAGGTCTTAGACAGATTTTAGCTACTGGCATTGCTGATGATTCTACAAGGTTGTATAAGTTTCACAACTTTGGGTCATCAAATCTTCCCTCAGTATTTGTTGCTCATAATGATGAAGTGAGCAAACTTTGGCAAGAGCGATTTGGTCACTTAAACTATCGCTCCCTTCAGAATCTATGTAAAGAAAATATGGTGACAGGTCTTCCTATGGTATCTTGCAGAGATGGTGTTTGTTCCGGATGTGTACTCGGAAAACATCATCAATATAGTTTTGAAAAAGGTGCCTCTTTGCACACCTCATCCCCTTTACATCTTGTGCATAGTGATTTATGTGGTCCACTTACAGTTGTTTCATTCTTTGACTACATGTATTTCTTAACTTTCATTGATGATTTCTCCCAACACACTTTGGTATACTTTTTAGAACTCAAGAGTGAAGTATTTAACATGTTCTTAGCCTTTAAGGCCTTTGTTGAGAAACAACCTGGACATCAAATTCTTAAGCTAAGATCTCATAATGGCAGAGAATATGTTAACAAAAAATTCATCAACTTTTTCATAGAGCATGGAATTCAAATGCAACATATTGTTCCATATACTCCACAACAAAATGGTGTAGCTGAAAGGAAGAATCACACCTTAAAGGAAACGACTAATTGTATGCTTCAATAAAAAATACAGTCTTAATTTTTGGGCAGAAGAAATTAACCGTGGAAATTACATACTAAAATGCATTCCTACTAAGGCTTTAAAGAATATCACTCCAGAAGACGCATGGAGCTCAATTAAACCAGATGTAAGTCACTTTCGTGTTTTTGGAAGTGAAGCATGGGCCATTATTCCAAATGAGAAACTTAAAGCCTTAGAACCTAAGAGTGAAAAATGTATTTTTGTTGGATATTCTGAAGATGTCAAAGGATATAAACTTCTTCCACCTAAATCCAAAAATGTTATCATTAGAAGAGATGTAAAGTTGGTTGAAAATATATCGGCCTACGAGCCTAGTTTGACGGATGTGCCACCACTCTCTATCTCTTGTACTTCTGAAAATATTTATTCTTTAGATGATGATAGCGAGGATGACAATCCTACCCCACCTTCTCGAGATCCTCCTTCATCTCCTCAACTTCCAAAATGGGTCCGTGCTACTCGGGATGTAGCAAGTGCTCTTGCAGGTGACCCTACAGATCAGTGACGTACACGTTCTCAGTTCGATAGAGCCTCTTCTTTACTGGCTCAAGATTCAGCGAATTATGATCCTAACACCTTTGCAAAATCTTCAAGCCATCCATATTTGGACGCAACTATGAATGAAGAATATCATCCATTATTGGAAAATGATACTTGAGATCTTGTTCCTCTTCCAAAGGGATGAAAACTTGTTAGATGCAAATGGGTTTACAGAACCAAGTTTGGACCAGATGGAA
The DNA here is from genome assembly GCA_000404065.3 of Pinus taeda. Classification (NCBI taxonomy): domain Eukaryota; kingdom Viridiplantae; phylum Streptophyta; class Pinopsida; order Pinales; family Pinaceae; genus Pinus; species Pinus taeda. The sequence continues at coordinate 51,611 of APFE030467307.1, read as the reverse complement.
AAGTTGGTAAACACAAAGCTCGTGTTGTTTCTAAGGGTTCTTCACAAGTTGAAGGCACTGAATATGCTCAAACCTTCTCCCCTATTGCCAAAATGAACTCTATCCACCTTGTTCTTGCCCTTGCTACCTCTTTCAAATGGGAAGTCCATCAGATGGATGTTAAATCTTCCTTCTTGCATGGGGACTTTAATGAAGAAATTTATATGGAACAACCTCCGAGCTTTATACAAACAACCTCCAACCCTGTATGTCAGCTTAAGAAATCCCTTTATGATCTCAAGTAAGCTCCTCAGGCCGCAAACGATGAAGCATATTTTTTTTTAACCAATTTTTTTTAAATCAATGTTGCAAAGCACCAATGCGCCACAAGGTATCAAGAAGAGCACTAAGGGCCAAGTTTTTACCTAAATAAATTTGAAGTGTATCCATCGTGTAGCAGGAAAGCATGAATTTTTGAAAAGTGAACATGACCCCGAAGTTTGAAAAAATTGCAACAAAGAAAAAAGGTATTCAAAGCTTAAAAAAGGGGGTTTGAACAATGCGTCTTCATATGGAGAGGGAACACCATCATAGAACCGATTTGAGACACGACACTCGCAAAGTCAAAAGAACTACTAAAGAGTTTTTTTAACTCTCTTTTCTGAGGCCTTTTAAAAAACACTCGTGAAAAATGAGTTTATTTTGAAAATTCTTTATTTTTAAGGTGTATTTAAAACAAGGCTTCGTGAGTATTATTTTTTTAGAAAGGCTTCGAGAGTATTATTTTTTGGAATGCCCCTGTATGGTTAAAAAAGGGGACTTCATTCATATTTAAAAGGATTTTCCTGAATATTTTTTTAAAAGGAGATATATTAAAAGGGACTATTAAGAAGAAGAGAGTTTATTTTGTGTTTTTTTAAGTTTTTTTTTTTTTAAAATAAAAGAAATTTGGAAAGAAAAAGGAATATTTTTTAAGAAGGTGATGCTAGTTATAAAAAAGGAGGGTGTTGAATTTTTTTGAAGGAATTTTTTTTTTTTAAGACAAAAGGGCAAGAAAATTTTTATTTGAAGAAATGGCTTCCTCCAGCACTTTGCCATAGACCTCACCTCTGCTTGGCAAAAATTACAAGTTTTGGTATTTGAGAATGAAAACATTCCTAAAAAATTAATAGTATTGGGATGCACTTCAGACTGCCTATATAGAGCCAACCCAAGAAACATTGGTGTCCATGTCGAATAATCAGAGGAATGCAACTTCTAAACTCAGAAAGAAAGAACACAGAGCCAAATGTTGGATACAAAACTCAATCGATGACTCTATTTTTGATAAGCTAACTGGTGCATCCACATCATATGAAGCCTGGAAAATATTGAAAGTTTCGTATTAAGGTAATGATACACTGAATATAGTGAAATTACAGACATTGAGACCATAGTTCGAAACCCTAAACATGACTGACACAGAAAATGTGGATCAATTCATGACTAGAGTTGTGGGAATAGTCAATCAGATCAAGCTCATCAGTGAAACCATTTCAGATTAGAAAATTGTTCAAATGTCCTTTGAAGTTTTCCCAAGAAATATGATATGATTGTAACAACCATTCTGGAATCCAAAAATTTTACAACTTTCTCAGTAGAACACTTGACTCGATCACTTTTGGCACACGAAACAAGACTCAACTTGGTATAAGATTCCATGGAACAAGATTTCAAAGCACAACTCGCTTTTGGAAGAGGCAGATGTAGAGGATTCAGAAGCAACAACAAGCAAGCCAAAGGCCGAAGTAGAGGTAGATCTGAACATCATCATGCAGCAGAGGAATGAGGACCTCCACAAAACCAAACTCAGAGAAGCAGACCATGGAGAAATTCTAATGTCCAATGTTATTACTGCAAGAAATTTGGGCATTATAAACATGAATGTAGAAAGAAAAAGCCTGATCAGCAAAGAGGCAATGTCAATCTCTCCAACAATGAATGAGAATCCTATGAAACATTGTTTCTTTCATGTCATCTTTCGAAAGACACTCAAAATAAGGATCTTTGGTTGTTGGACAGTGGCTGCAAAAATCATATCATAGGTAACAAAAATCTTCTTTCTTATGTTGATGTTTCCATAACATCATAAATTACTCTTTGAGATATTTCTTGCATTAAATCTGAAGGAAAAGGTATAGTCCCTATTCTTACTAAACAGAATGAACAAAAATACATTCTTGATGTTTACTATGTTCCAAGTTTGAAGCATAACCTCATTAGTGTAGGACAATTGATGGAACATGGTTATGATGTAATATTTCAAGGGAACATATGTTATACCTATGAAAAACGCCCAATAGAAGAGTGATATCAAAGGTTTAAAAAACCAAGAATAGGATGTTTCTTTTGGCTCAGTCAATCATGAATATGGGCAAATGTATGCTTCGTGAGAAGAAGTTGTCAAATAACTACTGGGTTGAAGCAATTTTGATAGCAGTGTATGTTCTTGTTGTAGCGGCTATAATCACCCTCCACAAATTTTGGCTTTCACCCAATTTCAGAGCCTCCCTTGAGAGTTTCACTAGATGATTGTACACACTCGAGTTCACTCCGTGAGCTCATGTGAGTCTTCACATCTACCTTGTTTGCTCACTTCATCCAAGTTTTTGCATGTTGATGTCAATGTCTTGCTTGTGACCATGTTTTGGTCATGTTCAAGGTCTTCGCTTCATGTGTACATGTTATGTTCGCTATGAAAGCATTTGTCACACTCACACACGGAGTCACATTCACTGTCACACAAGCATCGTCATGGTCAATCAATGATCAATCACGAGTGTCACGCTTGTCCCTTGCACCGTCGCTCAGTCATGTTGAACATGTGTGTCTGGTTGGTTTGAGTCGTCTCATCATCAAGTCATGTTGGTGTGTGTTTGTAAGATCACATTTGCATCTTCCACGCATTCACACACTTAGTCATTTTCTTGAAGTTCTAATGACCAGAATCCCCTTTGATAGTCAGACCATCACCCCGCCATCGACTCAATTTGCTATCACCCAAAACAATGCAAAAGCAACAAGCAAGTCTTTTCAAGCTACGCTGCCCACAAGAAATTCAATCAACCTTCATGTCGGCCACCCGAAGAGTCAGACTTGGTAGCCTCCCTGGCACTAACTCCCCTCAATAATTACACAGAGGCTGTTGACCTTTCCAACTCTATTGACTGAATAAATTTCAAAGACAGGTTGGACAAACACCTACTGCCCATCCCTGTCACCCTTAGAAAATTGTTCAGTTTTCCCAGTCAGTCCTCCCTACAATCGACCGGCTGCTCATCCTGAAAATTGCATAATTTTCATGAGCAAGCCTTCTGTTGGACAAAAATCTACTCAACTTAGAAATTATGCATATATGACTAGCAGGCCGGCCTCCTAGCATCTATGCAATTCCTCTTACCAGCAGCTCCTGGTAGCAGACTGACAGTTCCCTCCAGGAACTGCGCGTTTTCTGCTGCGAAGCTCCGGGTAGCTTACTACCTCTTCCCCTTGGGAATTGTGTAGTTTCTGCTACCAGTGACCCAGCAGCCAGCTGCTAGTTCCCTCCAGGAACTATGCAGTTTCTTTTTTCCAGTGACCAAGAAACGAGCTGTGAGTTCCCTCCAGGAATTGCACAGTTTTGGCTGTCAGGCTCCTAGCTAGTTCCTCCAAAAAACTATGCAAATCCTCTCTACTAATCCTCCCTATAGCCTGGCCTATTCCTCCAAGAAATTACACAAATTTTGCTGTCAAGCCCCCGCTACCCACTCTTTCTGGAAAATTCACACATTTTGTTTGCCTTGCCTTCCAATAGCCCACGTTGTCCCTCCCAAAATTTGCGCAGTTTTGCCTTACAATTGAGCCAGACCTCGCAGAAAATAAATGTCGACTTGGATTGCCCATCTTCATCAACCAATGACTCTTATGCAATTTTCATCAGCAGTGCCTGGAGCCATCATCCCACCTCGTAACCTTGTCACCTCTCCCAGTCACCTACATCCGAAATAATCATGTGTCATGGTAGACTAGGAGGTTTTGGATTTGATGTCGTCTCATCATGAGTGACTACAGGTACAGGTACACTAACAAACATTGCATGACAACGAATGGGATGAACGAAGGGAGCACATGCAGAAGAATAGGTTCACTAAGGGACAAACGAATTATGCATGTGAAGAGATGTGCTCACAAATAAATGATCATGCAAAGATGTGTTCTCGGATAGACAGATGAGAAAACATGTGAGATGTGATCACGAACGGACTAAGGGACAAACATGCACCTTTCACAAACAAATGCATCTGTCAAGCCTTCCAACATAAAAGCAAGAATCAATGTGCCAAAGTAGCATCAAGTGAACCAATAACCATCAAAGAATCCTCGTACTTTTCCATGTGGAGGTGAAGCTATGGCACACCATGAAGACATCCATCACCCAGAAGCACTGCAACTCGACATGCACTCCAGCAGCAACACAAACGTACTAGCACTGTCATGTTGAGTTGTGTCATGAGTCATGTCATCCACATCTCTACTGTGGGCCATGTTGTCGATTAATGTAATGAACATGGGAGTTCAAGAGACCCACCTGTTATACAAAGAGTCATCTAAAGTCGAAAAGTCATGGAAGTCAAACCGTCATGAGGGTAGTCGAACAACCACAAGGGTTAGTTTCACCCTTTGCTATAAACACAACTTCATTTATACATGCAAATGACTTTTCACCTCGGCTCCTCCCACATAGCCTTAAGAGTTTTTAATATTTTCTTTGAGGAGTAATTAGTGGCTCCAACGTGCTGCACATGGGGTTAGTGATGTATGGTGTAACAATGTGTCTTGGAACTTTCACTTAATTTAGAAGCCTACTAACAAGCTAGCATGTTTTCACACATGTATTGTAGTTGTTGTAAGACTAATCTTGAACACTTGTAATGCATGTTTCTTTAACCTGTGTTGAACACTTGAACTTATTTCACTTGTTGTAACGCATAATTTGTTAATGAAAATGTGTTGTGTATGTTGTTAATGTTGTCTCGCCCATGGTGGTATCTCCCGATACAGTAGACAAAACTTTCACATAAATCTTGTTGTAACTACCATTGCACTCATGCGGATTCATCCGCTGAGTGTTGTATGTGTTATCTTCCCTTGTGTGTTGTGACTCCCGCATATGTGTGGAATGCTCCTCCGGAAGCTGTGCATGTCCTGTTGTGTTGTGTGTTCCTATCAGAGTTGGAGCTTCCTCCCAACTGACTTGGGACTAACTTTCACCCTCTCCCTCTACAGTGAAAGAACCATTGACACAATTAACACTAGCAATCACTAGGCATGCAACATCACTTCTTAAAGACAAACCATACTACTCTCTTGTGCTGACAAGAAAGAGTTGAGGAAAATCCTTAAGACAATGGCAATTGGGCCATCATACCAAATGGGACTCCCACACCAAAAACTGTGAGATCTAGTTGGGACTTCATACCATGGTGATCCCCTCAATGTTGGCAGGTCTAACAACATCAACAGTTCTCAACATATCTCCAACAACTAGTCTCCAATATATACAGTACCCCAAGAAGCATGGGATGGTAAAAAGTTAAATGCATCGTACCTTAGAATTTTTGGATCAGTAGCATTTTCTCATGTTCATGAGGGGCTAATAAAGAAACTTGATCATAGGAGTGAAATTTGTATTTTCATAGGCTATAGTGAGAAGTCAAAGGCCTACAGAATTTATAATCTAGTTACCAAGAATTTTTTTTTAAGCAGAGATGTAAATTTTTTTTTAAATAAATCTTGGTCTAACAAAGTTGATGAAGCTTCAAATTAGTCTTTTTGTCCACCACATCCACCAATATTACAGGTTGAAGAACAACCATACCATTCTGAAAATGGTACATCTTCAAGTAGTGAATCCATCAATGATTCAAAATCATTAGAAAACAATTAGAAAACAAGAAGCATCAAAGAAATCTATGAGCATGAGCATGAGTTTGACCATCATAATATGTTTTCATTTCTTTCATCTCAACCAACTCGTTTTGAAGAAGTAGTTAAAAAAAAGCATTGGGTAGATGCAATGAACCAAGAAATTTCTTCCATAGAGAAGAATCACACTTGGGAATTAGTTGATCTCCCAACAGATAAAACCATAATTGGTGTAAAATGGGTATATAAGACCAAGCTGAATGAAAAAGGAGAGATTGAGAAACATAAGGCAAGGTTGGTTGCTAAAGGATTCTCACAATAGTTTGGTGTCGATTATGGTGAAACATTTGTTCCAGTAGCAAGGTTAGACAATGTCATAACCATTTTGTCCACATTATCTCAACACAAATGGAAAGTGTATCAACTTGATGTTAAATTTTCTTTTCTAAATGGTATATTGTAGGAAAAAGTTTATGTAGACAAACCTTTTGGCTTCAAAGTTTTGGGACAGGAGCATAATGTATACAGATTGAAGAAAGCTTTGTATTATTTGAAACAAGCTCCTAGAGCTTGGTACAGTCGCATTGACATCTATATCATCAAAAGTGGTTTTTGTAGAAGCAATCATGAGCCAACTTTGTATACCAAAATGCATGAAGGTAAAATTATTATTGTATGCCTTTATGTAGATGATCTTATTTATACAATAAACATGATGTTAGAAGATTTCAAAGCGACAATGCAAACAAAGCTTGATATGACAAATCTAAGAGTCATGAAATACTTCTTAGGCATTGAAATTCACCAATATCCTAATGGCATTTTTGTTGGTCAACAAAAATATGCCATTGATATCATCCAAAAGTTCAGAATGACCAATTGCAAATCTGCAGATACACCAATTTCTCAAAGCACAAAACTGAGCAAAGAAGATGTAGCACCACCAGTTGGTTCCACAATGTGTGAAAGTCGACTTGGTAGTTTGTTGTATCTAACTGCAACTAGAACTGACATTATTTTTGCAGAAATTTTTGTCTCTAGGTTTATGCATTCACCTAAGATCACTCATTGGAAGGTTGTGAAAAGGATCTTAAGGTATACTGCAGGTACAATAGACTATGGTTTGTTATATACACATTCTGAAAATTGTTCACTTTAAAGTTATACAGAGCACGATTATGCAAGGAATTTAGATGATCGCAAAAGCACCTCAGGGTATGTTTTTCATCTTGGAACCAATCTAATTTCATGGGCATCCAAGAAACAAACAATCATTTCAATATCTTCCGCAAAGCAAAAATATGTAGCAGAAAATTCAACAGTATTTCAAGCTCCGTGGTTAAGAATATTATTGAAAGATATTTCAAATATTCAGAAGGAGCCAACTCCAATCTACTTTGATAACAATTTAGCAATTTCTTTATCAAAAAATCATGTTTTCCACAAAAAGAGCAAGCACATTAACACACGTTTTCATTTCATCCGTAAACTTGTCAATGATCATGACATCATACTTTATTTTTTTCATTCCAAAGATCAACTAGCAGATATTTTTACAAATACATTGGGGAAGAATGTATTTGAATTTCAAAGAGAATAATTATGCATTATAAGTATCTCTAAATGTAACAGCTGAGATTAGGAGGGGATGTTGAGATATTAATCTGACTATCGGTTAGGTGTCATCTCATTTGGTCTTGTTATCTGCTAGGTGTCATAAACAATTTAGTTTTACTTTAATTCTACTCCATAGGTATCGATTTCTACTTCAGTCATTTATTGTTGATGTTTGCAATGTAATCTTTTTAAGCATTTTGAATATTGAGAAGAGCAATATTTTCTCCACATTTTTTCTCATTCTTTGTCAACTTATAGATTCATGTGATCCTTCCTCGCCAACGTGGTGTGAAAAATTGACCTTTATAACATCATTCTTGTCAACGTTGACCTTTGGAAAATGAATAACTTGCTTGTGGTTATAGCCTGCATGAGTTTTATGGCATGAAATTATGTGCAATCTGGATTCGTGTGAAGCTGACAGTTATTGAATAAAGTTGCGGTAAATACATTGATTCCTTAGTTATCAAATAGTTGAAGCTTATGGGTTTAATCCACATGTCATGGGGTAAGATTGATGTGAATGGTTAAAATAGCTCCCAAAGATGACTTTGCATGTGGAATGTTGGTAAAAATAATGTTGAAGTTCTGAGTTGTTCAGTAGATGACATGGAGGGTAGATGCATTGCATACAATATGTTATAAGTTGTGTTTGTTTTTTAATCTTTCTATGCATGTAACCTAAAACTGCTTTTGTTTGGCTAAGAGCTGGTCTTCCTCAAACATAAGGAAATAGGTTAATGTTCCAAGACCCATAGGCATCTGCCATGAGTGAAAGCTCACCCCTTATGGACCACGAACGGGCTATTCTAAGTGGTGTGGCTTTCCTTGAATAATGGTGATGAATCAGCCTACATTCACGATTAGAAACTTGAGATAGTTATCTTCACTACTCGTTTGACCAATGAATTATGATAAATTTTCCCACCTATAAAATAAAAATTGAACAAAAATAAGTCAACACAGAAATGAACATATATTTAATGAGTTCTTTGTGCACGGGTGAGTTTCATGGAATGATATATACTCAAACCTGTGCTGAAATGGTGGTGACCCATACTAAACCAATAATACGTGTATATCATTTATATATTTTATTCCTAAAGTGGTTGGTTTAAAAGCAAATTGTGTGGCATGACTAAATAAAACTTGCTACGTATTTTAATATCCACAAAAGAATTTTGATTTCACATGTATACATGTGCAATATATATTGGGTGAATGAGTTATCTACGAGAGTTTTGTTGTTATTATTATTTTTTATTTATATATATATATATATAAAAGAAATGTTTTAATATTACAATAACAGTTTGAAAAGTTAATAATAAATATAATAATTTAATAATAGATATATAATATGAATCTTAAGTTATATGTTGAAATATATAATACTACAACATATACATAACATCATATATACATAAAGATATATAATCCCATTAATAGTATAGTATAATTGTTAATATTACTATTAAAACTTAATGTACTAAGTTTATTTCTCATTATGTATTTCCATATTTATAAGAAAAAATGAACTATGAGAGTACCATGAAAACACTGAATTGAGCTAAAAGTAAATAACTCAAAATAGGTGCAACAAATCAAGTCGCTGAGATAGTTTTTAATCCAATCGTCAAGTCAATCAATATTTATGTCATGAAAATATCTTGGAGAAGTGGAGGTAGAGAGGAAAATTGAAATTGATGAGAAATAACCATCAAGCAATCAAAACAATAACCCCAAGGAATGGAACAAAAGAATGTGACCAAAATTTCATGCTCAAATGTTGAAGGAGAAAAAATCATCAAAGACAGATAATAAGGATAGTGGAAACTATCAATTAATGAATTGCAATTGGACTACAGAATTTTTCAAAACATTTAGTGGGTGCCCCTTCATTTTGGTCAAAATGTAGGGGGAGTTGTTAGTGGACCAAGAAATCGTGACTCTCTAGGCGAAGCAGTTGTCTCTGGTTAAGCGATCCAAAATCTATAAATTTCAAGGAATAAGGATTAGATGTGTGAGATGCTAGTCCTCAAGTAACCTAAAAAGTTTCACCCCTTCCTTGTATGATTGACATTTGGAAATTTTCAATATACCCAAATAATTTCCATCATAATTCAAACACTTGATAGAATATGAACCCATAATGTTTATTGTAGCAAACCTTATCAACAATCAGTCTTGGAAAAGACAAGGCAACGAGGTAAATTATAATATTTACTTCAATACTACATGGATGGCACAGGATGGCCATTGCTACCAACATGCATATATAGTCTTGACAAGGATGCCTTTTAACCCAATGAGATGCCTTTATCTCATGTATTAGATATAATTTCACAGTTATTTATCATTTCACTTTCTTATAAATTTTCTTAGAAATCAACTTAAGATCATTGCCCTAGCTAACTGACCAGCAAACAACAATTCCACTCCAAAGAACCAAAAAAATTCAACAAGTAGCTTGTGATAAGGCTTCTTATCCTTTAGTCTCACGACTAAAAGCCATTACCCTAGCTTTATGACCAATAGTGGTAATGTAACTTCGTTAGACCCTATTTTCATGGTAGGTCGGGTTGTAATAAGACCTTCTATCCCTCAGTCATTTGGTATGTTAAGATATAACTATGATTATTTTTAATCTTCAAGATATTACTTAATGTATGGAGAAGCAAATATGCTCCCTAAGAGAAAGGGATGGCATAAAAGAAATTTAGTAACTAATCTCTATTTGTTAGTCCTTCTTTCCCAATGGTTCACTAACTTAAAATAAATTGTTTATAAATATATATTGTTCTCTTATTATTACGGTTAAAAATAGTCCTTAAATAATGATGAAAATATTTAGGCTAGCATTGAGGGTAGTTCAATAATAAGTTTACAAAATCAAGGACTTAACTAGTAAGGAGAGTTGAGTGTCAACACAAGAGAGACATATTCAAAAAAATATTTCCTTAAAGATATGATTGTGTTTATATAAAATAGAGAATATACTATTTTCCCAATGATGATGCTAAGTAAAAACCAAAAAATGATGAAATCCTTCCTCAATCAAACTAAGGAGAAGGATTGGGAGAACCTACAAATGCCAAATGAAAGCAAAACAATAGCATGAAAATAGGCCAAGAATAAATGAACATCCAACAATATACAAATTCAATCACAAGTCAAAATGGTCAAAAGGGATGAGTCGAATTTTTAAAGTTCAAGATTTCTCCCTTTTTTTCTTTTAATAGTAGGAATACGTAATTGTGTATGATATGTTTCATAGATTGACCTTTTATTACACACCAAAGAAATCAAATGGTTAACAAAACAAATACAAAAAGAATGAGAAGTTATGATGTTTAGTTCAAAGAGAACGAGAGCCATAACAATTAAATTTTGTGAGAGAAGGTTAATGAATGATTAATTCACTTAAAGTATTTTTGTTTGATGATTATAAGGCAATTCATAACAAACAAGAATAAAAATTGAAAGAAATAAAGAGAAATAAGCTTCCTTGATGGTGTCGTGATGGTGGCTCACCTTCAACTTGACATTAGCATGCTTTCATATCTTCATTATTCAAGAAAAAAATAAAAGTAATCTACCTAACTAAACTAACCTAAGCTAATAAATGGTAAGAGGACTAAGTGAATCCACATTTTCAATGTAACCATTGAAGCAGCTCCAATCCTGCATTGAAAAAGAAATCCCCAATTAGTAAGATGAATTGGAGCATTTCAAAATGAAAAATAAACAAGGCACACTTACTTTCATGATCTTCAATGATAAGAAAAGTAATTATAATCTTACAATTCTTTGGAAACTTTACTCGATAATTTTGTTCATTTTAATCTCTAATCATATCATGATATGTGAAAATACTAACATTGAATTGTTTAATGGAATTTGCAAACAAATAAAATATTATAGAAGAATTTTAGTATTATTAATAGGATTCATTTTAGAGATTTCATCAAATATAATGAGAACTTAGGATAGTTTTCGATTGAAAAGGAAGTGTCCTAATTTTTTGATAATCCTTATTGGGCTTACATATTTCAAAATTAATAATTTGAGATGAAGCAACCAAATTGACCAAATTTTTTTGAACCATCATCACTTGATGTATAAGTTTGCTAACTAATATCATGATGACAACTAGTAATAATATTTTATTGATTATCATCTTCAATCTCAAATAATTTATTTTGATGAAAACAAGATTCTTCTTCAAACATAATTTGAGATAAATCAATAGAAGATAGAATTTGAGACACATTTAGATCTTTTTTTAAACCCCCTAAAAATAGTTGATAAGAAGAATAAGTAAGGGGTTCATAATATGAAATATTGTTCTCTCCATTATCTTCTATATTATGTATCTTATTATAGTTTGGCAATGTAGAATTAAACTCAAAATAATCTGAAACGTTTAGTTGCATAACATAATGAAATATGTCAAGGTACTATGAATAATATTTAGAAGAATAAAGAAGATGAAATGTTTAGTTGCATGCTCTACTGAAATTTTTTAACATGGGATATTATTTAAGACAAAGTCATGTTCATTATTGCAAGATAATTCAATTAATAATGGAGAAGAAAATTTTGACTAATGATGGCATTTCCTGATAATTTATAATTAAGTTGTCCAAACAAATTTGAAGAAGATTTACCTACAACATGATTACAAAATTCAGTTTCTTGGACAAAATGGAAACTATATTTACTTAAAAATTCTTCCTCGTTTAAGAAAACATTGATGAAGATTAATTAGGAGCAATAATTATATCTTCAAAAATATCATGTTTCTCCTGGTCTAACAAAATGAAAGAAGTCAACAAAAAATGTCGTGTTTCTACAAATTTTAAATATTCAAGATCAAGATGAGAATTCAAACCAAACTATGAATGAGCTTCAATGTCTAATTCATATCGGTTAGAAACTAGTTGATATTTTTCATCTCAAAGAGAAATGAGGTACCAAAACCATATTTTTCATCTCAAAGAGAAATGAGGTACCAAAACCATTCATCGGTAGGAGGCATTTCTTCCCAGGGAAATCTAGCATAAAAATGCATTAGCATAATTTTGAAATTTTCTAATGATTCACCATTTATTTCCTTAAACAATTCAACTCTTCCTCATAATAAACCTTGCAAAAAAGTAATAAAAACTCAAACGCAAACTCATACCAGGAATGAATGGAATTAAATTGAAATGATTCAAACCAGTACTTGACCTCGCTTTGAAAAGTGAGACCGAATAATATGTAAAGAACATTAAGGTTAGTAATATGATACATTAAACACTTAGCACAAAATTTATAGATATAATCCTCTGCAGATGTGCTCCCTTCACCATCAAAGATGACCATTGACAAGAGGGAAATTGCCGTGTTGAGAATATTGAGTAAATGAAAACTGAAAGCATGTTTAGACATAATGATGTGGTTAGGAGCCATTGTTTAAATGTGAAAATCAAGGACGTGACTCCAAGTAGGTCAACTTTTCCTCTAACCTTCCTTATAGTATGTGCTAAGATGACACAAAGAAGAAGTATTAAATCTCGAAAAAAATGAGGATGAAGGATTAATGATTTAATAATTTATTTTTCTTCAAGTCCTCCTTGCTCCATTTGTTGTAGAGGCCTTTTGGACTATATGTCAATAAAGACTCCTTGCTCCATTTGTTGTAGAGGCCTTTTGGACTATATGTCAATAAAGACATGCGGCCTAGACCGAAGTTCTTCACAAAACTTAAGTCATTTAAATAACCACTGGGAACAAGTTTAGAGGAACTACTAACCTTTGAATCTCTTCTTCTTACCAAAGAAATAGAGTGAGGACATATTAATATAATCCTAAAATCATACATATAAGGACTTAGGGTTAATGTTTTATGTTAATATATTTAAAATTATAAGTTAAATTAATGATATATACAGTGAGCTATTAATGTACAATGCTAAAAGGACAATGAATGTTAAAAAACACATATAAAAAAGAAAATAACCAGCGACTTAGTTAAATGGAAAGAGAATGCTTTATATCCTATTCCAACAATATTATGCATTACAATGAAAATTGAATAACTAATTTAAATTATAAAAAAAATCATAATTTAAATGATAATTAACTCTTAATATAATTTTTTTATAAAAGACAAAAAAAACCTACAATTATATGATTCCATTATCTTTTAAACAAACGCAGAGAAGTCTGAACTTGTCTTTTGTATTTTCACATCAAAATCAATGCAAATATCTAATATATCCCACTGTGGCATAATGGATCTAAAATTTCAACTCAGAATATACTTGCAATTAACATAAAATTTAAAAAACATAAAAAAAAAAGCATTATATATTAAGGCCATACAAGCATTTTGCGATTAATCGAATATAAATCATGACATACACAAATTACCTTTTAAATTACACATAATCTGAATTTATTAACAATCAGAAATATCAAGTTTAAAGATAACTATAATCTTCAGAAAAACATTTCAAAAAACTACAATCTTAGAGATTAAATAAAATACTGAAAACATAGTTCAAAATCCATTCAAACTCACTGGAAAATAATGATAACGAAAATTGATTGTGAATTTTGTTACTTTAATGAAGCCATTCATACAAGGTTATTCAAGATAATGTCACAAATCCAAACATCACAGTTTCAAAGACATAAATTTATCCATGTTGTTAGCGTCCCCTCACCTATTCCCCTCTAAAAAAACTCGATTTACAAAGGAAAAACCATGCGCAAAAGGAGTTGAAGACATTCCCTCCTTCATGGAGATCCCTTTTTCCTTGCATCCATAATCCTCCTTTTATAATGATTCACAGTTATTATTCCCCAAAATAATTACATAATCCAAAAAGCAAATGGGACAAAGCATCTTAAAATTAGACTCAATTGGTTCAAATCTACTGGATATCGGTTTGTGGAATCAACGCTATAAAATATTATAATATATCCCATTGTTTCTCTCACGATGATGTATTTTCCCTAAATGAAAATATTTTATCGCTAATTTAAAAAAAACAACAACCAAATGATAAAATAATAGGAAATCAAAACCCTATCCAGGCTTAGCCAAATATCTCTTTAGAATTCAAAAAAAAATACAAATATATATAACAAATGCAAAATGATGATCCAAACATTTTATTTGGAACTATCAAGTTCTGCAAATCACAAGTATATTAGATCAGTAATAATTACTTGATAAAGCAAGCAAATAGAATCCAATAAAAATGAAATCGTACTTGGCTTAATCCCACACAAACAAGCATATAAACACACCTGATGTTAGAATAGGATATTTTCCATTTTCTTAGAATCTGAACAAATCCACTGCTTCTTCTCCAATGATCTTGATATCGTTTCCCGGATTGTCAAGTTTTACTTTCCGTTTTCCATATATTTGCTAAAGAAATAAATTTCATACAATCCTCCAAAACGCTGCATATTGGTTCCTGACTTGATCGCTTCAATGTTGACGGGTTTATCTGGATTGTAGGTTGCTCAGACTTGTTGACGTGGCTAACTTGGCCCCCTCATTTACATTATCATTTTCGTTTACACCTCTTTTCACTGTCTTGCATGAAAAAAAAATTAGCCACCTCATTAAGGCTTTGCACGTGAGATGTCTAAATACATCGAACATCCAACAGCTATGGTTTTCTCGATGACTATCAACATAAGCATCCATGAGTATCCTGATACTCTGGTCCTATGGGATGACAATCACATAGGCATCAATGGACATCCTGCCTCGAGGCGTAGACCTGCTCATTTGAAATTTGAAACTCATAGACAACACCCTCCATTAATATGGCAGAGACCGTCCTTAATTTGTTTCTTCCTTTTTCTTCTAGTTTGTAAATAGCAGCTCAAATTATGCACGAAATTAATGGATGTTTTTTTCCAACCACAGGGAATTGAATAAATGCAGTCGTTGGTGATCACTGTGCCTGTTAATGAATGCAACAATAAGAGGTTTATATGATGTTTCTGTTGCTGCAGCCTGCCCGTTCTTTTCTTTGGTGGTATTATACACAATTTGTTCCTCCCTATTTATTTTTTATGTATGTTATAAACCATAAATTTCTTAATTCTGTTTCTATTTTTTATTTTTCCTACAGCTATTTGCTCCAATTATTTCAGAGCTACTCTCTTCCTTTTAAGGAGGAGGCATCTCAATGTGTGAATAAATGTTGGAAGATTAGATCACTATAGAGGTAGGGCGCAAGAGGATCCCAGTATAAAAATGTAATCCCCAATGTTATATTTGGAAAATTTAAGGTGGCTATAACTGGAATACTCATTATTGCATGTGCCGGAAAAAGGAACAAAATTCAGCTAAAAGAACAGTGAAAAGAGGGAATGCCACCGACCCATAAATGGCTAGTGTTATGGGTCTTTCTCTTGGGAGTCCTTCTAGGGTTTCTTCAAAAAATCTCGTAAGCATATTTAATAATAAGAATGTAACTCGCTTAAATAATCATAATAATCGCACGCAGGAGCAAAAGAATAACAGTTTGGATAGGAAGGAGTGTATTCATTCAATCTAGTGGATAAGGGAAAGGAATAGTTATGGATAACAAGAATTCCTGCCCTATATAACCTCGAGTCATAATTGAATGAATACAAAGATTTGCAAGCCTGCTAGTCCGGTTAAGACCTTTTCCCAGTTCATGCTCCTTCCTAGTTAAGGCACCCTCGTCCGAGTTGCCACTTAATACCTACTCTTACGCCGAGGAAATGCCAAGATATACTTGCATTCTCATTATTTGAGTTCCATGCTTGTTGGTAAAAGATTGTCAACATCTAGCATCAGAATTTCGGTAGCAAATTAATTGTAGAATCCCAAGCCTGAAAACGGCCTCAAGGACGAGGGAGAATAAGAGACAATGAAATTCCATCCCAAGCAAAATTGCTTTGATTGAACCATTTCACTTTTTCTGACTTTGTAGACTCGAGTTCTATTGCACCAATAATACTACATAATACGAGGCTTTAGTCCAAGGATTATACAAAGTAATCGGATTAGACATCAAATATCTACAAGTCTTCTGAGATTTTGAAATTGTTATCAGATAGGTACGGAATACTATACATTGTTTATCAGGTCATTTAAAGCATTATCAATCTTTAGTTCAAGATCTCACTGAACATTTTATAGCATTCAATATTACATCAATTCCCAAACTCTAGAATGCTAATGCTGACCTATTGGCAAACATAGCTTCCAAGCTCATTCCCTCAGAGGACTATAGCCCCGATAGATTTTCAATCGAATTAATCTTTAGACCTTAAGCTCCTAATAACATTACCAATTGGACAATTTTCAGTGATTATCCTTATATTGTAAGCTTCCTCACATCAGAGGGACCTTACACTAATAAGATAATTGATGAGGACCAACATGACAAACAATTACAACAAGATAGCACTAATAATGCTATGCCAAAGTGAGTAGTCAAATTAGAGGACCTATATGATTTGAAAGATTGATTCAAAAGATCTACCAATTCAAAGCTTCAAAGTTCAACTCTGAACTATGAATTAGTATATCTAGGAACGGATACCAAGCCACAAAATATCAACCTAGGCCTTTGCCTAGCTCCTGAAGAAAAAATAGCGTATGTTCGTCTCTTGAAACAATACAAAAGTTCCTTTGCTTGGAACAATGATGAACTTAGGAATTACGACACTTATATCATCCAACAAACTATCCCAATGATAAACGATGAAAAACATGTCCAGTAAAAGCTGAGAAAGATCCATCCTAATCTAGAAAACTAGATTAAATCTGAGCTCAATATGTTTTTGAAAGCCAAAATCATTTTTCCCGTTCGACATTCTAAATGGGTTTCAAACATGGTTCCCATTAGAAAGAAGAACGGAGACATTAGAATTTGCATTGGCTTTTGAAATCTTAACAAAGCCTGCCAAAAAGATAATTTTCCTCTGCCTCCAATGGAGCAAATATTGCAGGCAGTTGCAGGGTCAGAATTAATGTCTTTTTTGGATGGTTTCTTAGGCTACAACCAAGTGTTGGTCTAACCCAATGATCAATTAAAGACCACGTTCAGAACCAAATGGGGTACTTATGCATATCAAAAGATGCCATTTTGTCTCATCAATGCTGGTGCCACATTCCAAAGGGCTATGGACATCGCATTTAAGGGATTAGTAAACAAATCAGTAGTAATCTACTTGGACGATATAACTGTATATTCCAAGAAGCGAGGTAATCATCTCAGAGATTTAAAACAGATCTTCCAACATTGTTAAAGGTTTGGAATTTCACTTAACCGGAAAAAGTCTTTTTTCGCATTAAGTGAAGGAAAACGTCTTGGTTTTATAGTGTCAAAATCTGGAATACATATCAATCCCGACAGAATCAAAGAAATTTTTGAAATAACCTTAACTCATAACAAGAAAGCTATGCAATCTTTCCTTGCCCAGATTAATTTTGTAAAGAGATTTGTTCCAAATTTTTCAAGAATTGTATCTCCCTTACAAGCAATGATTAAAAAGAATTTAATCTTCAAATGGGGCCAAGAGGAATATGAAGCATTCAATTTGATTAAACAAGCAATTGTAAACGCTCCATCTTTAGCAACTCCAAATTTTTCCGATCCTTTTATTGTATATACATTTGCCTCTGATAGATCATATGTTGTGATACTCACTCAAGTAAATCAAGACAAGGCAAAAGCTCTAATTGCTTTTTTCAATTCAAATCTACAGTGGGCTGAGTTAAACTATTCAGACATAAAAAAACAAGCTTATGCTGTTTTCAAAGTGATAAAATATTTCAGACTCTTTTTGCTTAAAACCCATACAAAAATCATAGTACCGTTTCAAGTGGTAAGAAATCTCTTAGTACAGAAAGATGTTGGTGAGAAAAGAGCCAATTGGGTTACTACCTTACAAGAATACGATGTAGAAGTCAAACCAACAAGTATTGTAAAAGGACAAGGCTTTTCCAAAATGCTGGCTGGAGCATCGCTTATTTCCGAAATACCATCTGCAAAGATACAAATGTACAAGTTAAGCCTAAACGATGTTGATTCATTATACGTTGATATCATATTTTATCTAAAGAATGGATATGCCCCTTCAAACCTTGACTATACAAAGAAAAGAGCTCTAAGGTTGAAGGCTAAGCAATATCTGCTCATTAATAATGTACTTTTTAAGATGAATTATGATTATGTTCTCCTTAGATGTCTTGAGAAATCTGAAGCTAAAAAGGTGTTGCAGGAATTCCACAATGGACCAGTAGGTGGACATTATGTTGGAGATGCTCCAACACATAAAATCCTATGTATAGGTTATTACTGGCCCACACTATTCAAAGACACACATAGCTACATAAGGAAATGTCAACTTTGCCAAACTGCTGCTGGGAGACAAAAAAAACCATCATTGCCTTTGCAACCAGTCAATATTGACCAACCTTTTGATCAATGGGGATTGGATATAATAGGTGAGATCGTTCCTCACTCTTCTAAACAACATAGGTATATCCTTACAACTACAGATTATTTTACTAAATGGGTAGAAGCAGTCCCTCTCAAGATAGCTAATACCGAACACATCATTAATTTCATAGATTAGTTCATAATCACCAGGTTTGGTTTACCATCTGATTTAATGCTTGATAATGCATCATATTTTTCTAGCAATGTTGTGACTGAATTTGCGCTCAAAAGAGGTTTTAAGTTTAAGTACTCTGCTAATTATTTCCCACAGGGGAAGGGTTAGCTAAATCTATGAATAAAAACTTAATCAAAATCATTAAGCGAATTGTTGATCAAACTCACAAGAATTGGCAGAATTCTTTAATATATGCTCTATGGGCAGACTGAATAATGCAGAAAGCCTCCCTTGGCACTTCTACCTTTAATTTAGTTTATGGGAAAGAAGTGGTCCTCCCAATTCATCTAGCAATTCCTTCTTTGGTCTTAGTTCAATATATTGATGAAACACCAACTTCTTCCTTGCAACTAAGGCAACTAGAAATACTTAAGCGAGAAGAGCAACGACAACAGGCTAAAATAACTCATGCTCATCACCAAGCATTAGTGAAAGATTCTTTTGATTCAAACATGATATCTAGAAAGGACTTTCAGATGGAAGATCTAGTTTTAAAATGGGACAAGGCTCATGAGGAAAAGGGAAAACATACGAAATTTCAACAAATGTGGCTTGGCCCTTTCCAAATTGCAGAAGTCATAGGTTCATGTACTTTTATGCTATAGGATTTAACAGGAAAAGAGAATATTTACCTGTTAACGGGCAGATCCTCAAAAAATACTTCACATAGGAGATCATTCTTCTATTTTTTGT
Source organism: Pinus taeda (assembly GCA_000404065.3). NCBI lineage: Eukaryota > Viridiplantae > Streptophyta > Pinopsida > Pinales > Pinaceae > Pinus > Pinus taeda. The sequence continues at coordinate 31,706 of APFE030467307.1, read as the reverse complement.
AAATTAGTTTTTCCTTTATTTTTGATAATAAAACCAGTTGTAAATGGTTACATTTGGAATTCACAAAAAAGACAAGTATTCCTTTTAGATTTTTTTTTTTTCGCTTGTATAAATAGAAATGATTTAGAAAATTGGTCATTATTGTTCAAAGATATAGTCAAAGGCTATAAGCCTGAAAATGTACTAGTTTTAACCTTGTAAATTTTGATAAAAGGCGACCTTTAGTAGGAATTTGTTTTATATCAATCAAATGAAAGATATCAAGAGCAAAGAAAAAATTCTATGTAGAAAATGTCTTTCCAAAAACTTTACCATTGTCATCCAGAGCTATTCTTAATGAAACAATGACTTCCTCCCCACCTAGGGAATTACGAGATTCGAGGAATCATCTAAAGATACAATTTAACTTAAAGAATAAGAGGTCTCATCACGAGCGGACTTATCATGATCATAGATATTATAGTTTGTTGACTTTGCCAAAACTGCATACCACAATAGGGCAATGACTCAAGATTGTTACAATCAAAAGACAATGGGTCTCATCATGAGCCAGCTTGTTCAGCAAAGTTATAAATCAAGTGAGTGGCATTGTTATAATTTGGCTACCAAACCAAGGCATTGTTCTTTAAGGATTAAAAGAAAATGAAAGAAATAAGTGTGGATATGGATTTCTCTTTGAAAATTGTATATTTCTCCAAGTGGGATGCAGGATCATTGCTGGGTAACAGGTAACCCTATCGAGGCTATAAACGTCTGCTGGCAGTAGAGGCTCTACCTACAACAAATGAGCAAATTTAAAACTGATTTACAAAGAAGGATTTTTTTTTATCTTTATAAACCAAGTAGTGACTTATGTAGATACAATGACTAGCTCTAGGAAGTAAATAACTAAAGTTAACATAGAAGAAACAAACTATCATAGACATCTAAAAGCATAATGTACTTTATCTTGTAGGTTTTAACCCCGGGCCTAAGCTCTCATGGATTTGTTTTTGGGTTTACCCCAAAAGGCCTCATACCAATGGAGATATTTGTCCATCCTTATATATCCATGATCCTCCCCACTTCTAGTCAATGTGGGACTTTGGTCGTATACCCAACATATCTTTCTATAATAAAGTTTGATTTTCTAGAAAAAAAATCTTTTTTGGAATTTTAGAAAATTCAAAAGAAAAGCAGAGATAACTGGTTCTTCCAAGTGAATCGCCAATTGTTGTGGCCAACAACAACCCCCCTTCTTATTTAGTTTTATTACTAATACTAAATAAATGGGAACCCTTATTGAAAAATTTAAAAATTCAATTAAGGCTTGTATTTCCTTTTTCAATAAAACTTACTATCATAAACTTAGGAGAATACCCTCAAAAAATCTAAAATAGACTTAAGTTTTATGATAAGTTAAAATAAAATCATTCCTTCAAGAGCGTCGCATTGCAAAAAGGTAATGAATGCCTTCCTACAAGCGGAATCCCTAAGATTGCGAAATCGCGATGCGAAATCACACATCAAAAGATCCTCATCGCATCGCATGCCTCAACCATTATTTAAGATGAAATGCCTCAAACCGTTGATATGCGATGGCGAATGTTGCAAATTGCATTTCGCAGAAAACACATTAACGGATAATTACCACACGCAACAGATTTGCGATATTGCGAAGCAAATCGCAAAATCGCCTTATCACAGATCTTGAGGGCTTGTTGTTTGAAAAATATTTTTCCATAAACTGATGCCCGGTTATGCGCGTTAATGTTAATCAATGAGTTAGTTGGCAATCATTAATGAAATATGGTTTTGATCTAATCGAAGAGCCATTTCACGTAAGATGGTATATTTTATATGTTTTCGACATTTAAAGGCTTTCCCGTCACCTTTTTGTTCTTATCATTACTCTTGCCTCATTTGTAAGCTATAGGAACGAAGGTCAGAGAAATATACAAAGAAGTGTCCAGAACATTATGGGAAAGAAGGGTAAAGCTCCGAGTTTTGAAGATAAAGAAACGACGCCCTTGTACACAGACATAAGCTGTAACAAAGATGCCAACATTACTACTTGGGAGGGCATGTACAGTCTACTCAAGGAAGAAAATCCCACAATAATGGAGGTTACAACTACTGCAGGCTCACATGGGTCTTCTGAGGCATCGATTACAGAACTGGCATGTTCATTCTTGCACTGGATATCAGCGAGGCCCAAAATTCTCCCATACACAGACATGGTCAAATGGGTACTAGATAGTGCTGATATCACAAATAGACAATTTAAGACTCGGGGTCAAGGACTCATTGGCTCGTTCACTCCACAAGATTTGAAGCTCATTTATCATCTACCAAATGTATAGGATCTACAGACAAGTTGGAGATAGAAGGCTCAAGAGAAAGTAGAGTCCATCAAAAGGTTAACCAAGTTGAATTGGGATTCTTAATGGATGCACTTGGTAAAACCACACAACCAGGGCATGACTCTAAAATGTATCATTAATTATGCCGAGAAGATGGCGCTAGCTCTTGTCGATTCCGTTTTTGTAGGACTGCTAAAGTCAGAAGTCGGCTAGCCAACTCTCCTCAAGCAAATGCTGAACGCTTGCAATTACAAGGAAGAGACACATAGATAGTTAGTTTTAGTTTTACATTCAGTTTTAGTTTTAATTTTTCTTTATTTTTTCTTGAAATGATGATGGTAATTTAAACCGCGTTCTACATTTTTGTAATAAATTATTCATAGATTTAGTTAGTAGTATTTAAACGCATCTCATGCATTTAGAGAAGGGTCCTGAAATTTATCAAAAACTTGTCCTCAGAACATGCACTTTTTCACCCTCCGATGAGGTTTTGTTGAATGAATGGAACATTATTTATTGATATCTGCATTTAATATCTACTTCTGATGTTGCACTTTTGTACTCTTTGTGGATGTTGGATTGAGAAGAGATAAATCATTATTGCTTGAAGCTCATGAGTAGAACTAGTTATAAATGGTACTTTTATCTCTTAATTATTTTTTCCTATGTGTTAAAGTGATATTCATGTTCAATTATTTATATATGAATTCCTGAATGCTTGAGCTATCATTTGGCACTTCTGTATGGTGATAAGTATTTATTTATGTTTAATATATGAGTAGCTTATTGTGCGATATGTTTTTCATAATTTTTTCGTCTAACGTTTTATACGAAATGGTTTCTCTTAATTGAATTCTTTTCTCATAGTAGCTGAATGATATTTATTACCAATTATTATTTCAAATCATTTTAGATCACATAAAAGAAAGATTAAATCCCAGGTTAGTTTAGAATTAGATATTTTTGTTTATTAGAATACATTTGCATGTTGTTAGATTAGATTTAGAATAAAAGCATTTTACTTAGGAATTATTAAAAAGGAAATATCAATTCTGAACACACACACACATATATTGCGAAACTGATCCCATATCCTTAGTCAGACCCACTATACCAAACAGAAAAGGAGTTGCTAACCAAGGTCCTGACCGGGTGGTTATCCCCCTTGTTGTAGACCTGATTTTTGGGGCTTCAACATATTTGGTGCTAGAAGGAGGGCCCTGAATTGTGAATGGAAAGTAAGTCTAAATCTAAATACCATTCTGAAAGTAAAACACCCTCACCATCTCCCTCGACTTCTACATCACATTTAGAATCTTTAAATCTTAAGCAAGAAGTCAAAAGAACAACACCCACTACCACAAACCTTAACCTTTTAGAGAAATCTATTATTGAACTTCATAAAGTTGAATCTTTGATTCATAAACTTTAGTGATTTTCTATATGACCTCAAAAACCTGATGAATCTGAAGACAGTGTGACTTCACAATATAACCCTGCTCATCCTCTCACCAAATTAAAGAGCGAAAAGTTTGGCATTGAGCCAATTGAGTTACCTCTACCTACAAGGAAGAGAGAAAGGAAATCACCTAAAGGGTTGGATAGCGAGACTCTTTCATCATCATCATCCATCTCAACCTCTCCTCCGTGAAGTCAACCATTCACCCCTCCACTTCAGATTATCGTACACCAATCCACTGGAACATCAACATCTCCTTCTCAATCATCTGGAATGTAATACCCTCATCTTCCTAATCGCAGGGATCATCTTCTATGCTTTCATCTGTTATTAGTTCAGTGATGGCCCAATCTCCATGGAATAACCCAAGGGTAGTCTTAATGCTTGCGCCCTTGAGTCAAATACCGACCGATCCTGAAAAATGGCTGCCTAAGTTTAATCGTGAAGCAGGCATGCTAGAGGAAGAACATATAGAAAACTTTATGTTATCTATAAATCTAATGGAGTTACTAATGAAGACACTATCATCTAACTCTTTCCTTACACTTTGCAAGGAGTAGCCGGATCATCGTATTTCTCATTACCATCTGGATCTATCACTAGTTGGGATATTTTCCAAGATCAATTTTTGACTAGGTTCGGTGATGATAGGTCTATGGCGACATTGATCAATGACTTGTCTAACCTTAGGGCTAAGTCAAAGCAACCTGTCAAAGATTTTAATTCGTGTTTCAATAAACTATTGAACAAAATACTTGCTACTTCCAAGCCTAGCGAAGAAGTTCGAAGTGAACGGTACATCTCTACTTTACCATCAAACATAGCAATCTTTGTAGATAGGGTGAATAAAACAACTTTAGCTGAAAATATGAAGTAAGCAATAACGGTAAAGAAACGTATCATAGCCTTAGAAAAGAAAAACGTCATTGATGAATAAAAATCTAAGAAGCTCACTTTTAAAGAAGATCCAAAGAAGAAACAATTGAAATACCCATTCGATTTAGAAGGATTGCAGAAAGTTTTGAAAACCATGTCTAATGAAATGGTTGACACTAAGAAACAAGTAGCGGGAACTTCTTCTAAAAAGTCGTACAAGCCTCATAGAAGAAATCTTTCAACTAATTCAAAGCCACCCAATGCTATTACAAACGCTGAATCAAAAGAAGAAGAAGAGGAAATTGCTAGCAAAGAGCCTACCGATGAAGAAGAAGTTGTAGAAGTACAAGGTATGTGGGATTTCATCCTACTAGATGAAGAGGATCAACAGGCATAACTGGTTAGTACTAGAAGTAGAAATCAACTCGATCCTCCTCAATCTACTCCTAAGTGAAAGAGCATAAGTTCAATGCCTAAGGACAAAGTTGCAGCCAAGAAAACGACACCTAAAGTGACTCAAACAAGCCCAGTCCAAACAAATTCACCAAATCCATCTAAAATATTGATTATTTTTTATGAGATGGAGTATAATATCATTGGAGACATGAAGAAGACTAGGGCTAACATCAGTTTTTACGAATTGAGCAAGTTAAAACATCAACAAAAGATTCTTTTGAAAGAATTACAAGCAGTACCAGTTGCATCTCTTCCCGCCGCTATAATCTCTCAAACTTCCCATGAAATGGGAAGACCTCCAAGTAATATGACTAATAAAGTTGATCCAAACGATATCACTTTAATTGGAGGAAGGTCAAGATCTCATACTCCCCCATTTCTTCTTACTTATGAAGTTTTCAACCAAAAATTTGCATAATTGTTTAGTTGATTCTGGAGCTTCATCTAATATCTTACCTAAGTCAATATGTGCAAAGTTGAACGTTCAACCTCAGAAATCTGTTGTGCACATAGTTAAACTAGATCGTTCACAAGTTGAAGTGATCGACAAACTTAATCTGGTTACCATAAGGCTGTCATCTAACCCAAAGGTATGTCAAGTTATCAACATTTTAGTCACAGATATTCCAGAACTTTATGGATTAATTCTTAGCCAAGATTGTTCTAAAAAACTTCATGGATACTTTGCGACTGATTGGTCACATATGTGGCTCCCTTACAATGGTAAACCAAATCAGATAAAAGTTGAGTGAGAAAAACATCAGAAATTCATAGTAACAGAACTGGAAGGAGAAAATGAGCCTGTAGCACACAACAACAATATAATTGGCAACTAATCTATTGATTCTTTCTTAGGAAATTTTAATTCTCATACTTCACCTTACTTAGAATATTCTATTTTATCTCAAGTAGAAATTTTTTATCAAACAGATAGTTCTAAATGTATTAATTTTATAGATAGTCCCATAAATAAATCTTTATTTTGGAAGTTATTTTTTTACGGTTCCAAGTCTAACGAAGGAGCAGGAGCAGGATGCGTGTTAATTAGTCTAGAATGAAGCAAAACTATGCTAACTTTTAGGCTTGAGTTCAATTGCACCAATAATACTGCAGAATACGAGGCTTTAGTCCAAGGATTATACAAAGCAATCAGATTAGACATCAAATATCTACAAATCTTTGGAGATTCTGAAATTGTTATCAGACGGTCATTTAAAGCATTATCAATCTTTAGTTCAAGATCTGAATGAACATTTTATAGCATTCAATATTACATCAATTCCCAGACTCCGAAATGCTAGTGCTGACCTATTGGCAAACGTAGCTTTCAAGCTCATTCCCTCAGAAGACTATAGCCTCGATAGATTTTCAATCGAATTAATCTTTAGACCCTCAATTCCTTATAACATTACCAATTGGAGAATTTTCAACGATGATCCTGATATTGTAAGCTTCCTCACATCAGAGGGATCTTACACTAATAAGATAATTGATGAGGACCAACATGATAAACAATTGCAGGAAGATAGCACTAATAATGGTATGCCAAAGTCAGTAGTCAAATTAGAAGACCTATATGATTTGAAAGATTGATTCAAAAGATCTACCAATTCAAAGCTTCAAAGTTCAACTATGAACCATGAATTAGTAATTCTAGGAACTGATACCAAGCCACAGAATATCAACCTAGGCCTTTGCCTAGCTCCTAAAGAAAAATTAGCATATGTTCGTCTCTTGAAACAATACAAAAGTGTCTTTGCTTGGAACTATGATGAACTTAAGACTTACGACACTTCTATCATCCAACATACTATCCCAATGATAAACAATGAAAAACCTGTCCAACAAAAGTTGAGAAAGATCCATCCTAATCTAGAAAACAAGATTAAATTTGAGGTCAATAAGTTATTGAAAGCCAAAATCATTTTTCCCGTTTGACATTCTAAATGGGTTTCCAACATGGTTCCCGTTAGAAAGAAGAACGAAGACATTAGAATTTGCATTCACTTTCGAAATGTTAATAAAGCCTGCCAAAAAGGTAATTTTCCTCTGCCTCCCATGGAGCAAATATTGCAGGCAGTTGCAGGGTCAAAATTAATGTCTTTTTTGGATGGTTTTTTAGGCTACAACCAATTGTTGGTCCATCCCAATGATCAATTAAAGATCACGTTCAAAACCAAATGGGGTAATTATGCATATCAAAAGATGCCTTTTGGTCTGATCAATGTTGGTGCCACATTCCAAAGGGCCATGGACTTAGCATTTAAGGGACTAGTAAACAAATCAGTAGTAATCTACTTGGACGATATAACTGTATATTCCAAGAAGAGATGCAATCATCTGAGAGATTTAAAACAGATCTTCCAATGTTGTCAAAGGTATGGAATTTCACTTAACTCGAAAAAGTATTTTTTTGCATTAAGTGAAGGAAAACTTCTTGGTTTTATAGTGTCAAAATTTGGAATACATGCCCATCCCAACAGAATCAAAGAAATTTCTGAAATAACCTTACCTCACAACGAGAAAGCTATGCAATCTTTCCTTGCCCAGATTAATTTTATAAAGAGATTTATTCCAAATTTTTCAAGAATCGTATCTCCCTTACAAGAAATGATTAAA
>APFE030467307.1:0-13731 GCA_000404065.3 Pinus taeda | reverse complement strand
ATGTGAAGGGTTTTCCATTGTTTCTCAACAATAAATAGGCCTTCGAGCCTCATTGTAACACAGTTCAGAACAGTTCAGAGGCATGTAGCCGCCACATCTCTTCTCAGACATAAACTACCGTCGCCCTAGCTGGTTTATTTCCATTTCTGGTTGTAAGCATATTTCAGTATTTTCCATTAATGAAATGAAGTATTATTTCCACTGCATCTTTGTGTATATGGCTATCTTTGTATTTTGTTGCATTCCTGTTTAAATCCGGATCAGTGATAGCATAGGGGATATTATTACTTTTAAGAGTAATTTGATTCTTGCTAAGCCTGTTATTGGTCTCCAACTATTATATACCTCAAGGGAACGATGGCTCCATTTTCAAGTTTTCTTATCAATAGGACATGGGTTTTAGAATCCCCTTCAATTATCAACTTTTTATAATAAACGTGCTTGGATATTATTAGGCCTTGATCTAGGGATGATATTTTTGCCACATTATTAGTGTCATTCCCTAAATTTCTCACATAAATGTGAATAATTTGTCCATGATAATCTCTAAATACGCCTCCAAAACTATAAAGTTCAAGACAACCCTTAGAGGCCTCATCAAATTTTAATTTTAAGAAGCCAATAGGAGGTGGCTTCCATTTATTAGGACTTGAGGGAATGGGATGGGGTTGTGGAGCTTGAAAATTTTTAAAAGACTTGTTGAGCCCCAAAAGTGTGAGAATGGGTGATTCATTGGAATTACATTCCTAATATTTTGTAGACAAAAGGGTTGTGAAGATTTTTTCTCTTACCCTTCACATTATGGAGTTCCAAATAGTGTATAGATTTAATGACTAATAATTGAAGATTCTTCTATTCCTTTCCTTCCATATTTCCCACATTATAAATTGTAACACTCCCTTCCACCACTTAGACTACACCACCTTTGTCGAAGGTGTTACTTACTTTTAACTTTACCTTCATAGTCATATCATGGAAATGGAGTCACAAAATTCCTCAAATTATCATTCCCTGAATCTAAAAATTAATGTGACCATCACGTTCGACTCGTCAAGATATTTCTAGAAATATAAATTTTTCCTTATTCTAAACCACAAATAAAAAATTATGGCCATGAATTTTAGATTTATTAATTTAAAAACCCTAATATTGTACTTGATGTATTGTTATATTTCTCATTTGGTTTCATTTTAACAATTGGGTAATTCACCTTATCTAGTCATATATTTCATTTGGTCATTGTTCAGTCATCCAAAATAACTCTGGTCTCGAACCATTGATTTAAGTTGTTTAATTTTTTTACTTCAAACCCTACCATATAGGGTTCTCAAACTATTACATGGATTCTTTCAGGGTTTTTACAATTACGATTATAGTATTTTTCTTGCAATTGTTTTTCATTAGGTTCTTGTTTATTTAAAATTATGAGGAAGGGACATAAGTATACAGGGACAAATGATTATCTGGAAGTCTACACCATTTCATTCTATCAATATCACCATTACTTTTGTAAGATAATCACAAACCCCACCTAGGCTATTGGTAAAATCAACAATAATCATTGCTAAATTATGTTATACATATAGTCATAAAAGTCAACATAAATGAAGGATCAATATATGTTTCTTATTTTTTCTAGAATGGCTTTAGGGGCTCCGAAGGCTAATAATAGGTACATAGGGATGGCTTACAAAACTAATTTAAGAAAGGTAAATCTAATAGCAAGGTTGAGTGTTTTAAAGGTCCAAAAATATAGTTTTTTCTTTATACTTTCCATGAGCTCTTCACAAACTTTCATTCTGATAGGATTTCATACAAGCGAGGCTCCAATGTATTCAGATGTAAGGGATATTATTTATATACCCATTAAACTTGATATGTTTATTTTAATGGATATAGGGGTATTTAAGAAAAATATGGTGGGCTAAAAAAAATTAGGAAATCGGAAACCAAGACGTAGGAACATTTTAGGGTTCTCTCACATTTGAGTGGGATATAAGCAGTAGAGGTAGGACTTTTTGTAGTGGAAATGTGTACTAATGTATAACATTGGTCAAGTGGGAACTAATGACCTTAAGCACTAAGTAAACCTTCTTGAGATATAACACCATGGACAACACCTAGAAACATTTACTTAAGCTCTTTACAGGGTTTATTTCACATTTGAGTTTTGAGTTTATTAATGCACTAGACATAGGCATCATTGATGGGTCTCAACTCTATTTTTCTAATGAAGGGAAGGAAATAGAAGTCTCTATCCCTAAATATTTCTTATCAAGATCAAGAACCATGGAAGTGACCTTGAACCACCACATTAGACTTTTTTTATTTTAATTAAGTGTATTAATTTTGATACAATCTAAAACAATTTATTTCATTTATTTTTATCATGATAAAATGAAAATGATCCAATCCAATGATTTTAGTTATTTTATAATTTAAAATGGACTACTTGGATTAAGTTAATTTTCTAAAAATATATGAATTCAAATAAGTTTGTTTAAATTAAATTTATCTGTAACATACCCCCTGAGCCTACCCTGAGAATTAACTACTAGGCTCTCAGTTTCTCAATTTTCTACATTTACATTTAAGATTCAACCGTCATCACTAGCATAATTATTTCATCACTATATGATCACTAATATTCATGCAACTATACCCCTATTCTTATCAATTGAACGACACCAAAAGTGATGAACCATCATACCCCATACTCTTTCTATGCTTTACTGGATCCATGTTGTGGAATTTTAGAGTCATTGACAAGACTAGTATGTTAGATCAACCCTTAAGCTTAATATAAAATTTTTAGAAAAAAATTAATCATAGCTTGCAATCAATAAATTTCTTTGATGACTCCACACAAGAGCTAATGGAGCATTGATTTGAGTCTAGTGTAACTAGCATGGCTAGGAATCATGGTCATAGTCCTACATGCATAGTCAAAAGTGTTACTGATATAACTCTTATGCAATAGGCAGAAATACCTACACTAGCCTTATTGGATACAATTCTTATGGCATGCATCACATAGATAACCTGAACCATAGACTATATAATTAGAAGCATTATACCATAATGGTTCTGCATGCACCAATGTCTCATACACAAATATTTGCCAATTCAAACCAGAGATATCACTTGATGTTAGAGGCATATTATGTTTCTTCACTAGATTTAATGATGATAAATTTTAGATTCAATAGCTATCTCAAACATCCATATATGATCATCGCATAAACAAAGTTAGTAAAAGTATTTTTACTTATGCATAATGGTCACATGCAGATTCTACCATGAGTAATATAGCTCCTTGGCACAAGTATTAACAACTACCTACTATGCTTCCACCACTAACTCTACACCTAGATGCAATAAGAGTTACATGCATAAGAATTCAATCATAAAGATAACACAAAAATATATACCTCTGAGCTGAACGATTCCACAACATAAGAAGTAAGAAGAAAATGTACAATATTCCCCATGCAAGTGAATCTAACTAGATTAGAAGAGAAGATACCACTTGGAAAACTAAGCACCACCACCCAACCTACAACTGACTCTTCCAGTTCACCCCCGAGCTGAGGTTCTTGCCATGGATCAACTACACTTTGTTGATCTCTGCAATGGGTATTTAATACCCTCTTTCATTATATGGTTTCCATTAGCGGTGTCCTGTTTTTATAGATATTTATTTTTTATCCATTTGCCTAAGCTTTTCTAAGAAAAAAACTTGCCTTTCTCTCCCGTGAGGCTTTTCCTCATAAAATATTGTCTTTCTCTCCTGCAAATATTTTATGTTTTTCTCAATGGATATTTATCTCCAATCCATCCAGCTTATCTAGAATTAAATATAGAATCTTTATCATGAAAGAATTATCCCTTCCCATTCACCATTGGGATTTGGAAAGAATATCATCCCTTGGTGTCTCACTTTTCTAAGTGATTAATTAATTTATTTATTTCATAAAGTATTTACTTCTCATATTACACATTAGACATAGGTTTTCTCAGCTTAGGTTTGCAAATTTTTACACACAAGATAGGGATGTTACATACTACGCCCCTTTAAATTATACCATCCTTGGTGTATTACTACATCTTATACTGTATTTCCTACTTCACAGGTCAACGTTAATGAATTTACAAGATCCCATGGTCTGGCCATTTGATTCAAATCTTTCGATAGAAATATATCAGTTACAAAGGAGTTCTCCCAGCATATATCCTTTCCTTTCTACCTATAACATTAGTTTCAAACAATTTTGTGAGTTTTTAGATGCAGAAACACAACTATGTTTACCATAATTAATATCATAATTTCATATACAGTATTATTATTTGAGCAGCTACGACTTATATTTCTTGTCATTTATTTCCTTTGAAGAAATGCATTTTCTTCACCTACATTCTTCCAAGCCTTTGTGTTCTTGTCGAACACTTGCTTCATGCAGTTTCTCTGCATACAACAAGTCAACTAGCACATTTACGAAATCAATATGTATAAAATATCATATCAATTTAGCTCACACATAACCATCAAAATCATTTATACCCATCAATTATGGATCACTTGTAATCCTCATAGGTCAGAATCATATTCACTTGCATAGAAAATTGAAATAAACCACTGATACTTATCCTTGAATCACTTCTTAGCTTCCTTTATATGCATTCTAGGTTGATTTCCATATGAGATAATCACCTAGTGTCTTCATGCATAGTTGCACATAGTGTATATTTCACACACACAGCTAAACATGTCATATATTATTATGCAATACATGTATTCATACTAGTACCATATGTACCGCTTGTACATAGTACAATCTGTACCATTGGTACACCATACCAATGTCCATATCATCACATGCATGGCATATACCTCATCCACATGTTTGTAACCATGTTAGTATTACGCCAAAAATTCCTTCATTTATTTATATTACCCTTAGGTAAGTGGAACAAACTATACTCAGTTTATCACTAGGAGAATAAGGAATTTCATAGACCTGTTCATCTTCTGCAACTTGTGAAAATATTTATGTCAAAGTATTCAAGTGCCTTTGTTTAGAAATTAATTTTTCCCCTGTCATATGGTTGCAGTACAAAGTAAAAAAAATAGTATCATAAGAGTATTCATCCATACTATAACTTTATCATATCCATAACTTTCGGTTTTGGGGTTAAATTTGTCACCTAGACAAGGTTTAACTACAATAGAATATTATTTCTACATAATCATGAACCAGACTATTGACTATGATACTTAACTTTATCTTTAACCAAGAAAATGATCATTTGTTACTTAATAGTACTCCATACTTAACTAGTCATGTCATATACTCTTTTTACTACTAACATCAGACCTTTAGATCATCATGAGTTGTAATTATGAAAAACATTTTGGTTTACCAAATCTTTGTTTACTAATTCGAAGTCATGTTCTGAATATAGTGTATAAAAGCAAGTTGCTCGAAATTGGTCTAAAGCACTAAGCACCACCATATATACTTTGTTTATATAAAGTAGAAGCACAAAAATCATTTTACTCTTATCACTTACCACAAGAAGTACATTGATAATATCTCAATTCATTCTGCATATTGGAAAGGTTCATGTTTCTGAGATGTTACCCATAGAATCCCATTTGTATCTGGATGGACATGTTCATTAATGTACACCTTAAGTTGCAAAGTTTTACACATTAGAATTTGAGTGACCTAGTAGGCAGGTGCTCTTAGGCTTAACACTGCCTTTCTGTTATTAACCCAGGAGTTTCTTTTATACTCCGATTATGTATTTATACTAGACGTACCTTTGGTGTTAGTTCCATCAACTTTCTTATGAAGGTCATACAATTAGTAATGTATGATGTCTTCCTGCATAAAATAATTTGTATTGTATGTGTGCCCACTCTTCCTACTTTGACCCTAGTTCAGTCTAGATTTAAACATACCATTTGTGCTTCTTATTAATTATAATTGTTTATATATTGTTTTACTCAAAAACACTTGTAGGTCCAACTATGCATATCCAACGAAAGATGCATATCTCATAGAATATAATAACCTGGTAAGGTTAAGTTTCCTTTAATAACATTTTTCCCTAACCAAAGAATCAAATCACATTCCAAGATGAATTTCATCATTACATAGATATGCACAAATCAGAAGATCAAATTGAAAGAAAAATTGTACAATTACATAGTCTTATACTATAACATGTCCTTTACGAAATTACCACTATTTCATGGGAACCTTTACAATTAGATATCCTTCCATAGTACATTAAAATATATTCTAGGGTGGAACCCACTTAATTAACCATCAACTCCTGTTAATGTTTATAGTATGTCTTCGGTCTCTTATCTAATGAGCTATATAATTTCCTTTTATATACTTTTACTTCTAATTTTTTTTTTCCTCATGTTGTCCATGATCTATGAAAGGAACAATTGATATTTTATCTATTTTTGTTTGTGAGTTACCTTACTAGAGTTTAACATTTCCTCGTTTATATAATCATCCTTTCTTAGGATTTCTATACTTTATTCCACTAAGTTATGTCCTCGAGTGGATTATCCTTTCAGGTATTAGTTGGAAATTTATTAAGCCATGCCCTTGTATAGCAATTGTACAATTCATAATTTTCTTTTACTATGAGTAAAATAACATGAAAACCACATCATCCAAATTTTAATCCCATAAACATATTTTAGAATTACTTATTTATGGTTGACACTCTCTTAATTATTGAAATAATCAATTTTGTCTTTTCATTTCATAGCTCTTTTCTCTCGCTCTACTATGCATATTTAAAATATACAATTATCAATTTTAAATCATGATATAAAGTCTTTGTGTCCTCATAAAAGCACTTAACAATAGCTTGAATTTTAAAACTTTCACAATGTATAATAAATAAAAAATTTAAGCTTCTCACAATAAAAATAACTTATTAACACTAATTAACATGTTAATTGTTGGTTATATTTTTGTATTACTCTTCACTTTAGCATTTTTCTATGCATGTAAACATACCATAGAAACTCATTATAACCACACAGTTGAACCCTACATGCAAGCCATATCTATAGGTAAGCATAGACATGTAATCATCTCCCAAGTATCCCTTTCTATTATATTCTAAATTTTGCCCTTCCTAAGATAATTCTTCACATTCCTCTATTTTATGCATGGAACGAAATAACTTATATAACTAGTACACACTCTTATGTGCAATTTTCTTTCACACCAAGTGTCCTGATGTCATTTAGTCTTGTATTGTCTGCTTAAAAATAATTATATAGAATAATTCAAAACAGTGTCCTTATCATTACGCAAACTGTGGTATATATGTCGACATGATTACGCATTGAAAAAATAAAACATGTGCATCCTCCCTGCTCCTACTCAGATTCCTCTAGTAGGTTGAGACACAAGTTGACAGAAAAGTAAGAATGCCCACCTTATAAAATAATATGTTATGGAAGAGTGACTATTACTATTTTCTTGTTGCTAAGATTATGAACTATGAATGGAATGAGCGAGGAAGGGATTGATTAATGTAGGTACTATTCCTCCAAAAGCATATGCAGATTCACCCACAAGCTTTCACAAATCATGCAAGATGAAAAAACCATAACCTAAACTATGGTTTCAAGGAGTGAGTGCATTGGTTCTATCAGTGTTGCTAACTAGAGCATGCACAGAGTAAGCCTTGGGTTCATTCTGACAGTGAGGACTCCAAATGAAAGTGTGAGTCATCCTCCAAAAAAAACTATTCATCTATATATATATAGATATATGCCGTTAATAAATATCCATAAAACAATGAATGTTTGGACCGTTGCGCATATTAAAACATGCAACTATGAACCTGGTCATGAATAATCCCTGGAAAAGTCTTACGAGATTTAATGGGCACTTCTTGTTAAAATCTAATCCCTTTGCTGGCACTATGCTCTAAAACACCAATTTTACCAATTTTAAACAAAAGAAATCAAAATTTTTTATTATATGACTGCTCAACTTCTCTTCCCCTATGATTTAAGGCTTTATTCATCGGTTTTCATTTAGAAATTCTTTGTAAGTTGTCATAAAAAACATATAGAAGGTAAAAGAATGAATAAATGTCAGTGTATAATCAAGAACTCGTCAAGAGGGAATGCTTGCCTGGAGTTAGATTCTCGGTCGAGATTCGAGTGTGAATCACAACATAGACCTCATATCGACATAGCTAAGCTTCAATGGCAGCATTTGATCCATGGCCATGCATTGGCTAGTCAAAACACAAAAGTTGTATTCTTCATCTCTGGTTTCGAAAGGAAGACCAATTTCGAAGCCTCCATTGAATAAATCGTGTTTGACTATAGTAATGGTATGAAAACTGGTGATAAACCTCAGCTTTTCAATTTCAATTGTAACCGTTGATCCGTATACGATCACAGTAGAATTCAAAACCACAACCTCCTGCTTCGGAGGCGAGCACCTTTTTCATTTGGTGTCATGTCCTATTGCATGAAATGATTTTGACTCTTCTTGTTTATGCTAAAGATGGTTGCAAACCAGTCTATCAGTGTTATCATGTGCCATCCTTAGTCAGTCATGCTCTAAGGGTGCCATGATTAACCATTGCTTCCTGTACGCAGTCTTGGCAAGACCGGGGTTGCAGCCAATCTAGTCATGAATCATATACCTAAGTTCATATTATCACTGCTATTATGGCTTATTATCTCAAGATGGTTTGAAGATAAGGATAAACGACTACAACTAAGGATAATCACTATCCATGCACATGTAACGATAAGAGTTATCCTACTGCATGCATTCTTAGAGGATTTCGTAGCAATTAGCTATTTTGGAAAGGACAACTCGGCAGGCCACCGCACCTGACCCACTTCTAGATCAGTGGATATAAAAGCGGCGTTGGATTGCAAGGAAGACACCTGTCCCTCAGATGATTTTCTGAGTAATAAGAAAGTAATGTTGTGCTTTAAAGGTGTTGTTGTTTTCTTTTCTTTTTTAAAACACCCGCTTCTTCATTGACTCCGATCGCCAAAGATCGTGTTGGGGCATCTTTTAAAATCAATAGCACCTACTCTCGATTGAAGGTCCATGTAAGATCAAGACCATCTGCTCCCAAGTTAAGGGCCATTTGCTGGGCTCTAAATGTGAACCTGGAACATGTAAATAGGTGAATTCTATTTACAATGAAAACTAGACATGGCAAAATTCAATTTAAAAATTGCATTGGTGTCATGTTTATTTTATAATTTTAACATATTTTTCCAATCTTACCATTCCTCCACCTAATTCATGGATTACGTATAGCATTCAACCAACCCCCTAAGATCTCATACATTGCCCTTGTGTTCCATCCTTGTATACCTGCTTTCCTCCTTTTTTGGTAAGATTTAATACTTTTACAAAGAAGGAAATCCATCTAAATCTTGAAACTAACACTAGCTACCATGAAAAAAGAGAATCCTCTGAGCTGTGAGTCGATTTTAAGCCGATTTTGTGGTGGTCTTGATATAATTCTAATAAATTTCGTGCCAATTCAGTAAAACGTTGAGACAAATGAGAAAATTTTGTGGAATTTGTGTACCTCGTTGAGCATATGGTTGTTGAATTTGTTTGAGGAATCCGTAGAGCAAAATTGAAATTGAAGCCATGAGGTTGTCCACCATTTTTCTTCAAGCATTCTTTTCTATACTCAATGGATTCTCTTACGAGAGAAGAATTCAATCAAATGTTGAATTGTATTGTCTATAGCACGAATTATTTCTATTGAATATTTCAATATTGATGAAAAATAACTCCTCCATCCAACAGTGGCCTTCTCACTGAGGCATGGCATGAAATATCTATTTAAGGCACTCTCGATAATCACTATGAGAGATGTACATAACTAACTACTTTGTTCTTACGTTCATATAAGCAGGTTGTAGTCGACTGTGGATTACGATTCTTTTTGGGTTAAAGTTGGTTGTTTGTTATGATAGCAGTGGTTTCACTAACTCTAGTATTTTCCCCAGCCCGTATCGATCAGTCTCCACAGACATGAATTTATGAGAATCAATTTTAATAATTAGCGCAGTCTTTCGTGTTAACCAAGCAACTTATATGACACGTGGAGCACAAAGGCTATTTGTTGGCTTCATTCCTCACACACTTACTTGTTAGTGTACTTAGACAGGATGAAAGTTTGGTCAAAGGGACAAACTTATTCAACTTTTAATTAATTCCTTTATGCAATTTGAAAACACAATTAGCTACATGCTTTAAGAAGCAATAAATCTTTTACTAAAGTATCAAACTTTAACCATACCAAAATCCATCCTTTTACACAACCCAAATTTACCTTTGATTTCAATATATATATATGCTATTGCTTCACCATGCCCCTCCAACAAATTATTTTAACATTTAATTACAGCGATTTGAGTTTTAATACCTTAAGACAGTATTCTAAAACTCATTGGAACAAAACCTACAAACCATAATATATGATAGGGGTGGATTGGCCCATAAGCTGAAATGTTTTAAATTAATTTTTTGATACCATTTTTAACATGCCCCTTGAGCCTACTCTGAGAATTAACTACTAGGCTTTCATTGTCTCAAATTTTCTTCATTTACATTTAAGATTCAACTGTTGTAGCTAGCATAATTATTCCATCATTATATGATCACTATTATTCATGCAACTATACCCCTATTATTATCAATTGAACAAGAGCAAAAGTGATGAACTATCATACCCCATACTCTTTTTATGCTTTACTAGATCCATGTTGTGGACTTTTCGAGACATTGATAAGAATGGTATGTTAGATCAACCCTTAAACTTAATATACAATCTGCAGAAAATAATTAATCATAGCATGCAATCAATAAAACTCGTTGATGACTCCACACAAGTGTTAATGGAGCATTGCTTTGAGTCTACTATAACTAGCATGGCTAGGAACCATGATCATAGTCCTATGGGCATAGTCAATAGTGGTATTGATATAACTCTTATGCAACAGGCAGAAATAGCTATACTAGCCTTATTGGATACAATTCTTATGACATGCATGGCATAGATAACCTAAACCATAGACTATAAAATTATAAGTATTATACCATAACGGTTCCACATGCACCAATGTGTAATGCATAAATATTTTCCAATTTAAACCAGAGATATACCTAACATTAGAGGCATATTATGTTCTTTCACTAGATTTAATGATGATCAAGTTTATATTCAATAGCCATCACAAACATCCATAGATGATAATCTCATAAACAAATCTAGTACAAGTAGTTTTACTTATGCATAATGGTCACATGAAAATTCCACCATGAGTAAGATAGCTCCTTGGTACAAGTATTAACAACTACTTACTATGCTTCCACCACTAACTCTACACTTGGATACAATAAGAGCCACATGCATAACAATTCAATCATAAAGATAACACAAACATTTATTCCTATGAGCTCAATGATTCGACAACATAAAAAGTAAGGAGTAAACGTATAGTATTTCCCATGCAAGTGAATCCAACTAGAAGAGAGGACACCACTTGGAAAATTGAGCATCACCACCCAACCTAAAACTGACTCTTCGAGTTCACCCCCGAACTCAGGTTCTTGCCATGGATCAACTACCCTTTGTTGATATCTGCAATGGATATTTAATACCCTCTTTCATGATATTGTTTCCATTAGCGACATCCCTCTTTTATGGATATTTTTTATCCATTTGCCTAGGATTTTCTCAGAAAAGCTCGATTTTCTCTCGTAAAATAATTAAATTTGGTGATTAACGTCAATGTCCGTTTATGTAAACTGAGACGGAGCAGTCGGCCGGAGCAGCCACGTAAGCCGGTTCTGATAATCTCTAATCGGAATAAGGGTTGCCCGCCAAAAGGCACGTTAACTAGCATTTGGCACTCACAATCTTCTTTCCTTGGCGTGTTTTACGTAAACCATTCTATGGTGTTATGTCAAGAATTTTAGCATTGCATGGAATTCATAATAGCCTTGTATCCTATTCCATTTGTAAATTCGTGCGAAAAATTTACCTTTTCCATACGAAAAAAACGTTATTTGTATTAATATCAGTGAGAGGTTACAAAATTCACAGATTGTCCGCCAATCACATGCCAAACCAAACATTAACAATTACAATATGTTCTAAGTGTTTTATCAAGAGATATCTCCCCCTATATACAGTATAAGGAAAGATCAAAAGTATAAACGAGTTGGGGAAACTGTGTCTGGTAGTATCATTATGGATGGATAATCAGCCTATACTAATATCAAAAAATAAGTTCCTCTGGCAATAAACACCATCCGCAAAGGAGAAACCTCACTTTGTAGAGGACAGTGTGAGAAGCCCAGTGGAAAGAAAGTTAACAACATGGAGAAATAGGAAAAAGGATTCAGATTTATGTTCCTAGGAGGATAAATTTCTCCATGTTGTATGTGATATTTTCCAGAAGTATATCCATATACCATTTACCTGGCTCAAGTGATAGCCCTTTCTTTGATACACTGTAAGCTTGTTCTTTGTGATCTGTCCACATGTTGGATAGAGTAACCCTTTTGTATCTGCCCGAAAAACTCAATTCTTTTCATCCATCATGTAAGGTGAGGATTTTTTATGGAAATTTTTCTTAAGACATGGTCAATTGTGATTTTAGAGTCTCCATAAATATGCAGATTAAAAATGTTTAGAAATTTACTGAAACATAAAAGACCCAAAAGTGCCATTACCTCTGCTTTGTTATTAATACCTTTCCCTCAGTTTCCGTAAATGTTTATTTTTTTGATTTTCTTTCATGGAAATGTAGATACCACAGTCACATATGTGCTGTCCCGTGGAAAAATCCCCTTACATTCCCGTCAATGTTGACCTTTAGCAAATGAATAGATTTCTTGTGTTTCTAGGCCACATGAGTTTTATCCCTTGAAATTATGTGCAATGGGAACAGTTATTGAATAAAGATATGGTAAATACATTGATAATGTATTCCTCAGTTGCCGAATAGTTGAAGCTTATAGGTTTAATTCACATGACGTAGGGTAATCTTGATGTGAATGTTTAAAAGGGCTCCCAAAGATGACTTGGCTTGTGGAATGTTGCTGAAAATAATAATGAAGTGTAGAGTTGTTCAATAGATGACGTGGAGGGTGGATGCACTGCATAACCTACGTTATAAATTGGTTATCGTATCCCTCCATGTGTGTAACTGAACAAGGGTTAAGTCAACACAGAACCGAACATATATTTAATAAGTTCTCTGCAGATTTAGTGGTTTTCATGGAATGACATAACCCTCAATCTTGCGCTGAAACTGTGGTGACCCCATATTAAACAGATAATTATGTACATATCATCTATATATTTTAAAAGCAACCTGCGTGATGTTGCTAAATAAAACTTGCAATGCATTTTAATATCCACAAAATGATTTCAATTCGATATGTATAACATAAATCTTCAGGTCTTGATTTCAAGTTTCATCATATATTTACATGTATATACATAATGGTGGCTTATTAAGTGTTTATAATGCGCAATATATATTCGGTGAATGAGTGAGAGTTTTATTGTTATATACATATACACATGTATAAAAGAAAGGATTTAATATCTACCAAAAGGTTTGAAAGATACGCAATAAAATAATAATATTCTAAGAGATATATAATATAAATGTTA